>BLQM01000068.1:41553-55196 GCA_012489335.1 Triparma laevis f. inornata
TGGGGGGGGGGGGGGAGAGTAGCGAGCGTGAGTGTTAGAGTTGAGAAGGGTTGAGCGTAGCGAAAGTGTGCAGTTGCTGAGTGCTCACCTTTAATCGACTGACGTTCGAAATGCCTCCTTTTCGTTCTTTGCCTTGCTCCATTACTCCCAAACCTCTTCCGCCGATCTTGCCTTCGAACGTCGTTTTCTTGGCGCGGGTGGTGGAGCTGGAGGAGGGGACGACGGTTCCACGGAAGGGGCGAGAGGCTTTTTGCTTTTTGGAGAAGTTCGGGTTGGAGGAGGGGGTTGTGGGTTGGGAGTCGGAGGGGCGGCGGGGTTTGGCGAGGAGGGAGGAGGAGGAGGTGGCAGTGGGTGTGAGGAGGAACGGGAGGGAGGTGGGGAGGAGGATGAGAAGGACGAGGAGGAAGAGGCGATAGATCATGATGTCGTAGACTTTCACTATTAATCTATGACCACTGTGAGCTATTGGAGTGGGGCGGAGAGGGCGGAGGAGTTCGTTTGAGTGGCTTAAAGTTAGGACCGATGTCTTCTTTCACTTTGACGAAGAGAATGGCTAGAGTTCTTTTTGGGGCGGGATACCGTGTAAAATATGGTAGTGGAGGGGGATTGGTGGGACAGGAGTTTGCGTAGGAAGCGTAACAGACTTTGATGTTGCGTGTGGGAAGTGTGAAATCGACGAAACTGAAAATTGAGGGAGGGAAACCTGAGAAAAGTTAACAGCCGATTTCTCGAAACCTACGTACCACGATGTACAAGACTATAGCCTCCGAGATTAATCATGGCCGCTTATCCCTCAGGAGGATAAGGAGGCGTGAGTGGGAGTCCGATGAGGATGAGGATGGGGAGATGAATATAGAGGAATTGGCGGCGGATGACGTTTCGACTTTGACGCCTGTTTCCTTTGCAACAGACTTCATGCATACGAACTATTTCAGGAGGCTCTTAGTTAGGTTCGTTCCGGACGATGATTTGATGGCGCTAAGGTTGGCGACTAAGGCGTGGAAGGCCGTGGCGGTGAGGAGGTGATCGATGAGGGTGTGACGAGCGGAGAGTTGATTGTTCATGATGGGAATGGTATGCATGCGGGGGGGCGTAGGCGCGTAACGCGGGTGATCTTCCTTCTGAATATTACGAAGGTTGGAGCTCGTGCCTGCGTTTGGGCAGAGAATCTTGTCGTTGTCGAAATCCCTGAGGGCGTTGTGAGCATCGGTGACGCTGCCTTCTTTGAGTGCCGTAGTTTGACTACCATATCTTTCCCAACGACGTTAACGTCAATATATGCATGCGCCTTCAGTAACTGCTCTAGTCTAGAAAATGTCGATCTCCTCCACACAAAACTTCAAGAATTAGGTAATTACGCCTTCTTCAATCGCTCAGAACTAAAATCGATGATGATCCTTGACTCGCTTCAAACGCTCGCTAAAGATGTCTTCTATGGCTGCTCCAAGCTATTCCCTTCAGACATTGACATCATCAACATAGGGAACAACGTCACGGCCGAGGTTCTACGCCACCTCCGCATTCAACATAGAATCGCCACGCTCGAAAAAATGCTCGCTGAACGCGATGCGGAGCTCGCGTCCCTAAACCAAATAATCATAAATTTTCAAAATTAACGTTTCGCGCCTGCGGCGCGCGCTAGAGACAATAAAATAATAATAACAGCGTTACATTTTAATCATAAAGAGATCCATTCGTTTAATTAATTCATCATCATAACATTCAACATTCATACCACACAAACCCCTCCATCCTCAAAGTGCCGTAATATCTCCAATTAAAACCAAATCAAGTTTCGTATCTTCTTCGCTTGTGTTTTTTTAGGGTACATGCTCGCTTTGCTTTGTAGTCGCACCATTCACACTGATGCCACACGACGTCAATGTCGTAAATAACTCGTTTGTGTCGTTTGAGGGTACGTGCTTCCTTCGCTTTGTAGTAGCATAAATAGCAATCGTGCCAGACTACGTCGATGTTGTGAATACGTTGTTTGTATTGTTTGAGGTGGCATGCTTGCTTGGCCTTGTAGTCGCAATTATCTTCATTGCAAGAAAACCAGACCATCTTCTCCGCAGGAGATACGTCCCCGCTTGCAACTGCTGCAGTGGTCATCTCCACCACGACGACAGGATCGTCGTCACGAAGATGAGTCGTATTGGTGTGGCCGTCGAGGTGATCCTCACACTGTTGCTCGGTTATTTCGACATCTTGACGGACTTCTTGTTCGCCAAGAGTTACTACTGGCAGCTCTTTTGGGGCTCGGACCTCTTGTGGAGGGGGTGAGCGTATGGACGGGCAAGGAAGACAAGGACCTGATGCTTTCGGTTCCAGTGATGTACGCTGGCATAACAGGGGCCGAGATAGCTTTCGAGTCCATTCCTGAGAGTATTATCCAGATCAGCGGACTCCTGAATGCGAACTACGGCGATATCAAGACTTCGCCATTCTACTATATTTTGGTTTGTGCTGTACCTATTCTGATATCGACGTCACCATTAGAGTTAGGCCCAGAGAACTTTGCGGGCGTCATGATTTGGCGGCTTTTGACTAACGGAGGTGTCATTTACGTCGCATTGGGGGAGCTTGGGGAGGAGCATTACCTCAGCTTGACGACAGTCATGGCGGAGTATGTGATCAGCTTAGCGGTGGCGGCGGTTGGGTTGGCTACTTTCTTGATGAACTGCGATCCGAATTTCGACCAGGGCTTTTTTTGGAGGCCGAATTTGGGGAAGCAGCACGCGAGGGAATGTTTTAACGACGAAAGAAGAAGAGAAAAGGGAATCGCAACCAAGGACGACGAGATTTGGCTCTGGGTCGGGAGCATTCACCCCATCTACTTTCCCTTTGAAACGGTAACGACCTGGATATGCGATACGCTGGTAGGGAAGTACGAGGACAAGAGCGTGACGAGGCCAGATTGGATGAATACCGAGAACAAAGACGAGTTCATAAAGCGCATCGTAACAATCTATATGTGCAAGGGGGAGAACGAAGAAGAAATCGACGAAGCTTTAGTGAAGCTCTTCGGTTGGAGCATCGCAGATTTCGAGACTGGAGTCGAAGGTCAGCTCACGTTCATAAAGAGCAAAAAATCGAAGTAGAAACTAGGACAGATCGAACCCTCAAAAACATAAAAAGTCAACAAGTTTATTCATCAAAACCAATCATTCATAATAATTCATCATATCTGATTCTCAAAGTTTCACAATTCATTTAAGAGTTCCCATGATTCCTCTGCTGCTAGATTCTAGTTCGATAAAACTTCGAAAAAAATGGGTTTTTGTTAATGGATATGGAGAATAGTCTGTCGCCTTCAAGCACTTGGACATGGAACCGCTACGAGGGGATGTCGTTGTTTTCTTGACATCATCCGAGGGTAGCCCTGTGAGCAGTCGAAGTAGTTTGAAGGTAGGGCTACTCGCCATATCCCTCAACGAAAACCCATTTTTTTTCGAACCTCTGGTTCTGGGGGAGCCGAAATCAATAATAACAACGTTTCGTTACGTTTAAAAGTAAAAACTAAGACATTTTATTTATCATCAAAAATTAATAATTCATCATATAATATTCATACTCATATCCACATAAACCCAACCTCCCCTCCTTCAACCTCCACCTCCACCCCCACCCTCCCCCTCCACTCCATCCTCCTCCCCTCTTAATCTCCCCAACCTTCACCCACGCCCACCCTCTCCCCCTCCCCAAATCCGGATCATAAACTGTGAACGTAACCTTTCCGATGAACACGTTTTCCTCCTCTTTCGGCATTACGATCTCAAGGTTTGATCCAACAGGTATTTTCCCCTTACCCTTTAAAATAACATTCATCCTACAAACCTCCCTCCCCTCAACCTCCACCTTCTCATTAACGTACCAACATAAATTCTTGAACCTATCAATACTATATTTCGATCTTTTATTATCATTCCATAACTCTTTAACTTTAGATTGTTCGATTCTTTTAAAACCTTTAAGATAATTTAAATCAATTTCTGTAACCTTTTTTAATACCCTCCCCCATCCTCTACCACTTCCTCCCTCCACTCCTCTCATTTCATTCCCCTCCTCATAATACTCTCCATTTCCAACCGGATCCATCTCCTCCCCAACCAAATCCTCAAACCTCATGAAATTTAAATAAACCATATCCCTATAACTAATCAATCCCTTAATGCCATAAACCTTAAAAGCCTCATCTCCTGTAAAAACTTTTTGAATAACATTTCCATTATCAAAAATTGTAACGATACCATTTCCATTATAATACCATAAAACCTCTCCACCATCATACTTCCTAATGGCGTTCTTCGGTCCACCTCTTTTATTATATAAAGTGATCCCGTCTTTACTAATTTTGTAACGTTTTCTACGATATATTTCATATTGAGAGAATTGGGTAGTACGTTTTAATTTTCTGTTGGGCTTTTTAGTATCGTTTGATTTAAGGAAGTGACGGGTTTTGGTTGTTTTTGGAGGAGGGTGGGCGTAGGAACGGCCGCGATGACGGCCGAATAAGGGTAGGGGGGAAGCAGAAGGGAGGGAGGGGAGGTAACGGTGGAGGAGGGAGAGGTTTTGGGTTATGTAGTGAGAGACTTGGAGGTGGGTTGGCTGTGTGTGCAGTGCAGGGGAGGAGGGTTAGGATGTTGTATTTTTTGAGTGTTTTACTTATCGAGTACTTTTCGTATCGTATCGTATAATATTTTAATGTATTGTATTGTTGAATGGTAACGTGAATGGAATTAAAACGCCAACGCGAATATGATCGACATTGGACGTTAAAAAAGGGCATCAGAGATCTTGGTGATAATGTTTGTCGTCATGCTTCCTGCGATAGAAGTCGAGAGTAGCAAATAATCAGTCGTCATATGCCGCATTCAGTGAGCATTCGATCCCACGGGGTGGGACAATACAGGGTAGAAAAGTTGAGCGCGAGGACCATCGAGTGGTCGATCGCTCAATTTCTCATATTTCCTTTAAATACGATCGTTATAGCGCTCCTCGGTTAATGAGCGGACGCAGAGTCAAGAGGCAATACCGAAAGGACTACGCACCAAGCTCTCCTGGCTCGCCATCCTCTAGTTCAGAGTCAATGTTCCAGAGTAAATGTGGATTTGCCCTGCTAGTTTTTCACTTGCGCTCTGACGCATCCTCCTACGCAACGTGAAAACATGGTCATCGCTCTCAGCACCCAACAAGGTGGATTCATCAAGGTGCGTCCATCAACACGATGGCACGAACACCGTGTGTGAAGAAATGTGGTATGAACGAATTGGGTTCTGACGATGATAAATCATCTTTTGTTGGTATCGCTTTCGTGTGTATCTGAACGCTCAAACCTTACAAACGTTAAACCACAATAACCTCATATCATATCATGGCTGTTCCTAATACTTCCATGCCCGTTGTGTTTTTATTATTAAAGTTCCTTTACGTTGGTCATCGCTCCCTACCTGGCAGTCGTTCGATCGATTTGTCATCGATCATCATCCTAAAAAAAATCTAACACCGTTAACCAAACATACTTACGCAGCATTACGTAGCCTCTAATTACGCTGGTGGTATTATGAATACGACTGAAGCTAAAGGTGAGAATTCGTATCGATGCGATTTAGAGGAGCGCAAGACGTTCTCGGATGAGCCATGCGCAATTAATTTACACGACTCTTCGCACTCTGTCTCAAATTATTTACTCGATTACCTCGAGCCACGCTAAAATATTTACAGGATGACGACAGCTCGCTTCACCCAAGGCGAGCTTTAGAGCACGTCCTGACCTTCGTCTCATTCCTCGTTAAATACTAACGTCCTCCCCCCCCCTCCTCTGCTCGCGTTTCGCTCGCCGTAGCCGTAATGGGTATGCTAACTATACTCTTCTTCCTCTCCCTCTGGAAAATCCTCTACAACCCTACCATCAAAACCCTCATCGCAGATAAATGGATCTCCTTCAAACTAATAAAAAAAATCGCCGTATCCCACGACACTATAAAAGTGACCTTCGAAAATCCTCTCGGTCCAAAAGCTCTTCTAGGATTACCTATCGGTCAACATATTAGTTTTAAATTTAAGGATGATGAAGGTAAAGATGTTATTAGATCTTATACACCGATTACGGGGGATGAGTTACCGGGGAGTGTTACGTTTGTTATTAAGGTTTATAAAGCTGGTGTACACCCGAAATTTCCTGATGGAGGTGAGTGAGAGGAGAGAAGGGAGGAGACGGAAATTGCGGTTATTCCGAGAGTTATGAAAGCGGAGGCGACGTTGAGATAGTCTCAACGTTTTTTTTCGATACTCATTTCTAACTCGCTTCGCTCGCCGCTCATCGCTTCGCCTCGTCTCAGGTAAAATGTCTCAGTATGTTGATTCAGTGAAGATCGGAGAGAGTATCCTGTTCCGTGGACCTAAGGGTAGTTTGGATTATAAGTCCTGTGGAAAGTTTTCTATAGTTAAACCTCGTAAACCCATCGATAAACGTGTCGCTAAAAGAATTGGTATGATCGCCGGTGGAACCGGTTTAACTCCTATGCTTCAAGTAATTTTAGCCGTATTACGCGATGAAAAGGATCATGGGACTACGATGCATTTGTTGTTGGCTAATCAGAGTGTTGAGGATATTTTACTTAAGGATACTCTTGATTCACTTGCTAAAAATTATCCTACGAGATTTTTCGTTAGTTATACTTTGGATAGACCGCCTAAAAATTGGAAGGGGTACGAAGGGTTTATTAATAAGGAAATGATTGAGGAGTGTTTGCCGACGGCGGCGGAGGATGTGCAGGTGAGAAATTTTTGGTTGAGGAGCGAAACGCGAGCCGACGACTGGGAATATGTTAGTTACTGGAGAATTTGTCTGCGCTAGAGTAGCTCCAATTTTTCCACGCTAAATCCGCTTTCGCTTTTGTCGACTACGTAATTCTAACAACCTCGCTACTGCGTTATTGTTGCAGGTTTTTATGTGCGGACCACCGCCGATGATTAAGTTCGCGTGTGAGCCGAATTTGGAGAAGTGCGGGTTTAAGAGTAATCAGCTTTATGTTTTTTAAGGGGGGGGAGGGAGAAGGTTGGGGGGGGGGGGGGGGTTTGTAAGAGGTTGTAAGAGGTTTAAACTAAGTGAGAGAGTTTCTATGATAAATAAATGTTGACTTTTTAAGTATTTTCTTCGGGTTCGATCTGTTCTAATTTCTTCTTCGATTTTTTGCTCTTTATGAACGTGAGCTGACCTTCCACCCCTTTTTCGAGATCTACACAGCTCTTTCCAAACAGCTTCACCAACGCCTCGCCAATTTCTTCTTCATACGCCCCCTTCCACTCATAGATTGTCACGATGCGCTTTATGAACTCGTCTTTTTTCTCATTGTTCATCCAATCTGGCCTCGTCACCCCTTCCTCCTCGTACTTCTCCACCAAATCCTCACACATCCAGGGCGTCATGAAATCGAACGGAAGATAGGTCGGGTAAATAAATCCAATCCAGTCCCAACTCTCGTCATCCTTCGTCTTATGAGCTTTTGCCCAGATTTTCTTGCTCCTTAGTATATCCCTCACATGCTGTCTCCCTGACTTCGGTCTCCAAAAAAGGCGCCAGTCAAAGGTCGGTTCGCAGTTCCTAAAGAATATAGCCAAACCGGCTGTCGCCAGTCCTAAGCTCACCCCGTACCCCGCCATGCCTGTCGTCAAGCTGAGATAATGCTCCTCCCTAAGCACCCCAAACGCGACGTAAATAATTCCCCCGTTGGTTAAGAGCCGCCAGATCATTGTCCCTGCAAACATCTCTGGACCTAGCTCCAATGGGAAAGACGCAATCAGCATTGGCGCCGCAGAAACCAACATACACCAGACTGCCCAACAGATAAACGGAAGAATGTAGTTAGTGAACGTTGATGGTTTAGCGAGCAGAGCATTCCCAAAAAGCTTGCCCTTCCACCCCATGTACGCGCAAATTGCACAGAACTCTACTCCAAGTAGGGAGAAGACTCTCGACCTCGAGCCGAACGCCTGGGCGAACAAACTCATTGCGAAGACGAAGTGAGAGAAGTAGTAGGCGACGAACAGAAACATTCCAAACATCTGCCGCCTCTTCTCCCACCCGCCGATCTTCGAGACCCACCCGAAGTATGGGTCACCTGGCATCGCCAAGTCCTTGCTGAGAGTGAGCCCGAAGTTGCCGTCTATCATTATGAACGCTCCGGACACGATGCTCGAGACGACCCCAATTACCTCACAAGAGCAACAAAGTCGCGTTATTCGGAGAGGGTGGGGAGATCGATCAAGAAGAATTCATGAGAGTGATAGAGCGGCGAGGTAGCATGAATCTGTAAAATTAATTTATATGAATATGCATGCAAAATCGTTTATAGTTATTTAATTTTTGTTATTATTATCCTATTCAAGAAGCTTCACCCAATCGTTCCACACCAATCCCTCTCCATTTTTCCAAGTCAAAACAATATTCTCGCACTTTTTCTTGCTAATTTCATTCTCATCTCCAAACAAAAACTCAACAAATGCGTCAACACTATCGTCATTAATATCAGTACCATCAGGAATAGAAAGATAAGGTCCACCCAACGGTTGATAGTACTCTAATTGTTTAAATTCAGCAGCGAATGTTGAGCGGGTTAATTTGGGGGAAGAGGAGAAGAGAGTCGACATCCATTTAGATGAATGATCTTTGAGGCCGGAGGCGGAACCGAAGCTGCGGCGGAAGTAGGGGACGATCCATTTGGGACGGGCGGCGAGCATTTCTGCCATTTTGTAGGAGCCGTCCTGTGTGGTAGCGGCGAGCATGTTAAAAATGAACAATGGGTATGCGCTAATGCGATAATGCGACGAATGCGACAACGACGAATGCGACAGATGCGACAGATGCGGCGGATGCGGCGGATGCGATAATGTGACAAAGAGTTCTCACCTCATCCCTATACTCGCAATCCTTGCAACCCGAATAACAGCAATCCCCTCCACTCTCATCGAGGAGAATGTACTTGTCAGCCATGCGGCCGAAGATCTTCGCCTTCTCTTTAACGTCCAAGGAGTGTAGGGACGTTGGAACGACAGAACTAGCATCCGTCTGAGCTGACGATGATAAATCGCGAGAACGACGGAACTGGCGTGAGTCGACGGAACTGGCAGCCGACCAAGCCGATGATGACAAAGCGCGAGCAGAGGAGAAGATCGGAGGTGGGATAGAGAAAGCATCTATTGAGGCGACTATGGCTATGAAAATGCAGAGATTAAGTTTCATCGTCGCCTCGTGTCGTGTATAGAGGCAGAGAAGGCAAGAAGGAAATGACGAGTTATCAGAGCTACGACTAGAATTGCTTCCCACAGTGCGCTTTCCACCGCGCCTTTTATCTCACGGCAACCTCATTTCTACTTTCTACTAATTAATAGCCCATCTATCCTACCCCTATTTCCGTTCCACGTATCTGAATTGAATTGAAATCAAGGCGTCGATTCCGATCAATCTCATCGCGATACCCTCCCTCCCTCGCCCACCTCCCACTCCCAACTACCCCAATGATCACCATCCCGCAACCCACCCCGTCCTTCCACCCCGTCTCCATCACGTCCACGTCCGACCACCCGTCCTCTCCAATAATAACAACCTCTGCCAATGGCAGCATCGGGATCCTCACCCCTCAGCCTCCTCCCCAGCCCAACCAACCCACTGTGCACCCCTTCAAATACTCCCACATCTCCCCCCCCACTTCCTCCAACACCCACCCCGCAAAAATAGTCTCCCTCTCCCCCACCGTCTTCCTCACAACCGTCTACTCCTCCTGCCTAACAACAGTCTACAAGCTTCCTCCCCCCCCCTCCCCCTCCCCCTTCCACAAAGTCGGTACAATCCTCCACCTAGACGGTCTGCTTAAGCCTTTGACGCCTGTTAGTTTTATTATCTTGACGGCGGCTAATGGGGCGACGCCTATGATTTATGTTTATGATATTAGATGTCATTCGGGAGGCGGACCGCAGGGTGAGACGAGGAGATGAGGAGAAAGAGCGAAAGTGACGAGCAGTTTCAATTACAACGTAGTAAACGTCTCACGATTCTAACAAGCCAACCGCGTTCCACCCCCCTCCCCCCCTCCAGGCGTCCGTCAATTCCCCTCCAACCGTATCCTCTCCCTCTCCCGCCAACAAAACGGTAACCGTTCCAAATGGAAAGTCCTCGGAGTAGACTCCAAAGGTACCATTTATGATGTTGACTGCAAAAACGGGAAGGTGGCGTTTTGCGGGAGCGTGGATTTGGAGGAGGGGGATGTGGCACAGCAGATTAAACAGGTTGAAGGTGAGGTAGTTATCTCCAGTCGAAAAATTTCCTCGAACGCCTAAACACTCCTCAACACCTCTAACTCGTCTCTCTCCCCCCCCCCCTCCAGGCTTCACCTGCGTTCTAACCTCCCGAGGAGTATGCTACCGCTGCGAACCCTCCTACGGTTCCAAACTCTCCCACTCCAAATGGACCCTCCTCTCCCGTCACATCCTCACGATCCAAACCGTCCCCTCAAAGTCCTACGTGATCGCGTTGAAGGAGAGGGGGGGGGTTGTGTGGGATAGTTTGGGGTTGGTGGTGGAGAGGTGGAAGGGAGGGGGGGAGGGGGTGGATTTGTGTAATAAGGAGACGACGAAGGGGTGTCAGGTTTATACGCTTAGGTGAGACGAAGTCCGCAGCGAGGAGCGAAGCGACGAGGATGTGGAGCGAGAGTGACGAGGATTTGTACTTGATTTCTTTCAAAATAATATTTTAAACTAACTCTCGTCACTTCGCTCCTCGCCCGGGCTTTGTCCTCGGCTCACTTCACTCCTCGCAGCGATAAGGGCGCGATTCACGTCACTTCGGTCCCCCCCTCCGCCCAAACCCTGACCATCCCCAACGTCAGCGAATACCAGAGCCTCCTGAAGCCCAACTTCAAGGTCGGCACCCCCGGCTTCGGCAGCGTCAACCTCGTGGACCCCGTCTCGAACCTCCCCGACATCGACTTCCAGCTCGACGCTAGCATGCACGAAAAACCCAACCCAACACAACCAACCGACCTAACCTTCCCACCCACGACAAACCCAGGGTTCAAATCACCCGTAACCGTAGAAACCACGACCACGACAGGAGTGGAGGATCTACAGGCGGCGGCTATAATGACTCCGGAGGTTTCGAAGAGGACTCCGTGTCCTAGATTGTGCGGGGCGACGTTTCACCATGGTTTGAACGGAGGAGGGCCAGCTAAAGGCTACGGTATGGAGGTGAGAGGCTGCTACTGCGAGGAGCGTTGTGATAACACTCTTGACTAGCGAGGAGTGGAGCGAGGCTTTGGGGTTTGACTTGATTTACTTGTCGCTACGCTCCTCGCATTAAGAACATTCTTGACTAACTCTTTGTCGCTTCGCTCCTCCTCTACAGGTCGGCGGCTTGGTCCGCTTTAATAATGGAGGGATTGGGAAGGTCTGGAGGTGGTATCAGGAGGTCAAGACGAAGGAGGAGGAGGGCGGGGAGGAGTTTGACGACGGTCTGAATAATGAGTTCAGCAGGAAGGATGAAGATTTTGACGGGGACGAGCAACCCCCCGAGAACAATAACGCCGAGGCCAATAATAATAATACTAGTAATAATAATTTAGGTAACACCTCGACCCCGAGAACCTTCAACGACCTCTCCGAATGCCTCGAAAAGTACAGAGGAATGGAGTGGGAAGGGAAAGTGGGAGGAGCCGACGACGAAGGTGAGCGAAGCGAAATGAGGAGCGAAGCGCGAGCGAAATGTGCACTTTATTCTAACTCGTCCTTCGCTCCTCGGCTCGCTTCGCTCGCCTGCCCCACACACAGACGACTCAGACGACGACGCCTCATCCTCCTCAACCGACGACGATGACGGCATGTATGCCTCCTACTTCAAACCCACCACCGCCACCCGGACCACAAGCGTCACGAGCGACTCCAGAAAAAACACCTCAGGTGAGAATCTGCGAGGATCGAAACGACGAGTATTAAGAACATTCTAAACTAACTCGATTCTTCGCTCCTCGGGCTTCATCCTTCGCTCCTCGCTACGTTCATCGTAGACATCAACCTCCAAGACGAGGTCAAGGTCACCGTCGAAATCGTCAACGACTACGACGAAGTCATCAGCGGAGGAATGAGCGGGGATATAGCGGAGGAACTGGAGCTGCCGAGTTTGATCAAGGTTCCGGAGCCGGAGGAGGTCGCTAGCATATGCGAGAACAACGCGAGGGTTTACCGGAGCTTTCAAGCGGAGGAGAAGGCCGCGGTTTGGGACCTCCTCTCCATCCTCCTCACTCCCACCCCCAGCGACGACGTCGACGACGTCGACGTATACGGCGACATCGTAAGGTAAGTGCGAGAACGAGCATTAACAAGCAGAACAAGCAGTTTATACTAACTCGTCGCTTCGCTCGCTCCTCACTCTCAGCCGAATAATGTCCTACTACAAATCCGTCGGAGACGTTCAAATCCTCTCCGCCGTCCTCTGCCTCCTCCGAAGCGTGTCCAAAGAACCGCAGGAGAAGTTCAACGGAGAGCACGATCGCCTCCTTCGAGCCTACGCTGAGATCCTAGGATCGTGGGGAAAAATAAGGAACAGAACAGGTGAGGAACTGCGAGGAGCGAAGCGACGAGCTGGAAATGCGTCAATTCCGTTCGTTATGGGGCTCCATGAGAAGCGAAGCGACGAGTGAAGCGACGATTGAAGTAGAGAACGCGTTTTCAATGAAGTTGGAGCGAAGCATCGGGTGAAGGAGAGAACGCGTTCTCTATGAACTTGACGCTTCGCTCCTCGTAAATTAGAGAATGCGTTGTCTATGAACTCGTCGCTTCGCTCCTCGCTGGGAATGCGTCACTTCTATTCGTTATGAGGCGGAGTGACGTAGTGACAGTCTCAACGTCGGTGTCGCATTCTTCGCTACTCGTTTCTAACACGGCTCGCTTCGCTCGCCGCAGCCATATGCAAACGCATCACACCTAAAGCTCAAGAAGAACCTTTAGGACTCGACATCGGTTTCTTATGCTCTCGCTGCGGCAACGTCGCCAACGATAAGAACGTCTGTTCCTCCTGCCGCGATTTCGCGTTCCGTTGTGGAGTCTGTAATAATAGAGTAAAAGGTGCTTTCATCTCCTGCTTCGGTTGTGGGCATGGTGGTTGCGCTGAACATTATAGAGCATGGTTTAAAGAAGGCAACGAAGAATGTCCAGTAGGATGCGGTTGCAAGTGTAAGGAAGCTTGTTGGGTGACTGGAGGAGGCGGGGGAGCGGAGGTGGAGGTTATGAAGAAAGTTGAGAGCGCGTTGTCGTTTGGGAGCGTTAACTCGTGGACGGCGAATGAAGCGCATGGAGCGGGGTTAGGGTCTTTCGCTACTGGGAGAATGTCTAATGAAGTTGATCCTTCTGCTAGTAGTTTGGTGATTCTAGGTCCTTCGTTCAGCGGCGTGTCATCATCAGACGAGTACGACGGAGGAACGCCCAGCAGCGTGAGTTTCACTCCTGGAGCGACTCCGAACGATAATACTCCTAGCGAAAATGGGAACGAACGTAAAATTGATTTGAGGAGCATCGCGCAGAGCATGCAGACGGCGGAGGGGGGGTTTGTGGGAGTAGGAGGGGTTGGAGGGGAAGAGGGAGGACTTGGGGGA
>BLQM01000068.1:65494-79168 GCA_012489335.1 Triparma laevis f. inornata
CAACTTGGACGCCGCTTTCATCGCTACGCAATTCTAACATGTTAACAACAATCTTCATGCAACTCGCTACGCTCGTCGCAGGCAGCTCCAATTCTTGTTGGACGGCACCGCAAACGCCTTGTTTAAGCGGTTTAGTGATTCAGCCGAAAAATGCCGCCACTTGTCCATCCTGAGCACCGAAATCTTGATATTGTACGCCCCCGACGTTTCCAAGCACATTCCCTATTTGTTGCCGGCTATTTTGAGTAGGTACCCGCCTACGTTTTTCGACCAGGACACGAATGTGAGTTTTTCAGGGGCTGCGAGGACGAAGCCCGCGGCGAGGAGCGAAGCGACGAGCACTATGGACGTTCTATTATACTAATGAGGAGCGAAGTGACGAGGATGTGACGCTCTCGCGCCTCGCCTCACTATAATAAGCACTTTATACTAACTCGTCGCTTCGATCCTCGCTCCCGCTGGCTCCCTCGCCAGGTTTTCATCCACGATTTGGAAGGACACGAAGGCTACAAGAGGGGCGTGGCCACCGCGAGGCAGGACAAGACCAGCCTTGTGCATAACAGCAGCAAGGTCACCGTGGTGGAGCCCTCGGAGGAAGTAAGGTTGATGCTCTGTAATTTGATCTCCGCTCTGTTGAAGTCGGGCGTCGGGTACGGTTCCCTCCAGCATTTGAACCCCTACTTCTCCGACCTGGTCTTGATCTTGCAGAGCCAGCTCAGAGACCCCTTCCCTCAGCTAAAGGTGCGAAGCCGCGAGGAGCGAACGACGACAACTAGGAGCGAAGCGACGAGGATGTCGCTCTCGTTCCTTGCATTAAGAACACTCTAAACTAACTCGTCGCTTCGCTCGTCGCTACGCTAATGCTCATCGCTACGCTCGTCGCAGTGCACCGCCGCCTTGTTGTTGGTCAACGTCGTCAGGATCCCGCAGTGGGAGCAAGGCGCGGCGATGTTCGCCACGGCTATCGCGAGGGCATCCATCACCAACCTTCGCAGCCGCAACGCCAAGGTCAGGGTGGCGTCGCTGTCCCTCTTCGAGGCCGCGGCAGGCATTCCCAACAGGGCCAAGGTCAGGGGAGCCGGAACGGACGCGATACAGGTGAGGCACTGCGAGGACGAAGCCCAGCGAGGAGCGAAGCGATGAAGATGTGTTGCTCGAGAGCGACGATGATTTGCCTCTCTCGCTCCTCGGATGTACCGCTCTCGCTCCTCAGATGTGTCGCTCTCACTCCTCGCATTAAGGACATTTAATTCTAACTCGTCGCTTCGCTCCTCCACTTGCTAATGCTCCTCGCTACGCTCGTCGCAGGACCTCGTGGGATTCAGGGAGGAGAACGTGCTACCGATTGCGGCCTTCTACAACGCAGAGGCCGGGGTCAGCGTGAACGCGCTCGCCGAAATCTGCCAAGACAACAACGGGACCGTCAGGGCCAGGGCCTGCGCCATGCTCTGCTTCTTTATCACGTGCCTGCCCGACCGTTACGACCACCACACGAGGTGCAAACCTGCGAGGAGCGAAGCGACGAGCTGGGAATGCGATAATTACGAGAGTGCGAGGAGCGAAGCGACGAGCATTAAGATTAAAAACATTCTGACTTCGCTCTTCGCTCTTCGCTCTTCGCTCTTCGGTCTTCGGGCTTCGGGCTTCGTCCTCGGCTCGCTTCGCCCCCCCCTAGGTTGCTCCCTTACGTTTTGAGTTTCTTCAATGATGATCGAGAGTCGACGAGGAAAATGGCCCTGCAGGCCATCGAGCATTGCGGAGGCCAGTACGAGGCGGAGCACCCTGACGACGTCATCGAGAGGAGGCAGTACGGCATCGACGGCGACAGCAGGACCAACGTGGACGCGAAATTGCCCTTCCCCTTTGTGGACCGCCCGAGATTAGGAGCGAGGCTGTTCATCAGGGGTAACACGAAAAGGTTTTTCAAGGCGTTGCTGAAGGAGCTCACGAACTGGATTGATACTACCAGGGAGAGGAGCGCCAATTTGCTGCTGATATTGGCCGTCTACTGCGAGGAGCACTTGACCATGGATTTCCACGCCACTCTTCCTTTGTGCGTCAAGGCGTTGAGGAATTCTATTAACGATGGCAAGACCAGCAAGGAGTTGACAGAGCACATGAAAACGGTGTTGGAGGTCATGGGGAGATTCGTCGACCCAGAAACCTACGTGCCCTTGCTGCTGCCTAGGGTGACTGGAGAGGGCGACGGCACGTCAAGTGCAGAGGGAGGCGTGCACAGTGAGGAATCTAGGAGAGTCAACGCCGTGGCTTTGGGATCGCTCATGAGAGGTAGTTTGACGAGGTGCGAATGAATTTTGTTGTTGTGAGGAGCGAAGCGACGAGCAGGGAGTGCGATAAGAGTGAAGTAGAGATCGCGTAGTCTACGTCAATTAATCCTAACACGTCACTGCTCGTCGCTACGCTCGTCGCAGGCAACTCACGGCCCACGTGAAGGCCATCGTTTTGGGCATCTGCGGAGAGTGCTTGACCAGCGACGTTAGCGTGATGAGCAGGATCTGCTTTTTGGAGACCTTGAATGTGTTGTTGGTCAAGATTAGGGGAAACCAAGGCAAGGTCTTGACCGGCTACTTTAACGCGACGGGAAGGCTAGCGGATTTGGACAGCATCTGGACGGCAGTCTGCAAGAGCCTGCTGTTCTGCCAGAACAACGTCGAGGGCAGCGCTAGTTTGACGGAGCTAAGTAAGGCGGGATTGGAAACTTTGAAGGGGGGGGAGAGGTGAGAACGAGGTTTTGCGAGGACGAAGCCTAGCGAGGAGCGAACGACGACAACGAGAAGCGAAGCGACGAGCTGTGAATACGACGATTACGCGCTACTTGCATTAAGAACATTAACACGGCTCGCTTCGATCGCCGCTCCTCGCTACGCTCGCCGCAGCATGAACACCAACAACGTCGGCTTGAAGCAGTGGGCGGGCAAGATCCACAATCATTCCATCGCCGAAATTATGGAGGAGGGACACGCCATGTGGGAGGCCGACGGCGAGGAGGTCAGGGTTTTGGACATGCTTTGGAAGGACGAAGAGGCCAGGAGTGGGTTGGAGACTGGCGTAGGGGACCTGGTCATGCTTGGCGACTGGATCATGGAGGTGAGAAGTTGTGAGGAGCGAAGCGACGAGCTGTAAATACGACAATACGGTCGCAATTTGTCTGCACCAGTATTGTCAGTCTTGATATCGACGCCACCACCCCTACCACTCAATTCTAATTAGTTTACGTCAATCTTCTTGCGACTCGCTACGCTCGTTGCAGGGAATCGAGGGGGAAGACTTCGAGAGCGTAGAGGCAGGTGTGGAGTGCTTCGCTGGCTGGTGCGGGATGATGTCGAGGAGCTTGAGTTTTGTGGTAGACAGTGTAGTGAAGAGGGCTTCGTTCGTGGACGAGAGTTGTGGAGTGTTTTTGGGGGCTGTTTTGAAGGGGGGGGAGGAGGGTGTGGGGTGTGTACGGGCGTTATTTGAGTGTTTAAGGAAGGCGGGGAAAAGAGAGTTGGGAGTTTGGAACGTTGGGGTCGAGTGGGGGGAGCAGTTGGCCGCGTTTGCGGTCAAGGTTGGGGACTTTGAGTTCGCCGCGGAGGTATTGGATTTTACTGGGAGTTGTGTTTGGGGTCCGGCGGGGTTTAGGCTTGCGTCTTTCGCAAAAATGAGGCGCGCCAAGGTCGACAGGGTTATAGCCTCGACGGTTTGGAGCGTGCTTGAGACTGGGGTTGAGGGGTACTTGGAATCGGGGCTAGAGGAGAAGAAGGTGAGGCACTGCGAGGAGCGAAGCGACGAGCTGGGAGTACGATATTTATGATCGTAATGAATTTTCATGAGGCGTTGTCTATGAACTCGGAGCGAAGCCGAGTAAGGTAGAGAACAGGCTTTCTATGAACGTGTTGCTCGCTCCTCGTAAAGTAGAGAACGTATGAACTCGTCGCTTCGCTCCTCGCCGGGAGTACGATATTTACTATCGTAATTCGTTTGCGCTAGTAGTTCCAAACGCAACAGCGTCATCACTATCATCGCCACGCATTTCTAACAAATTAACGCCGATTTTCACGCGACTCGCTACGCTCGTCGCAGGCTTTCGGGAGTTTGTGCAACAGCATGGTCTATCATTTGGTGGAGGATGGGAAGGAGGGTGGGGATGTGGATGATGATGAGGAGCCAACGGTCGAAGAAGTCCCGAAGGAGAAGAAGGAGGGGAAGAAGGAAAAAACGAAGCTGAAGCTTCAGCGCGTATCGATCGAATTCTCAGACTCGGAAAGCGACGACGAGGAGGAGCTAAGCGAGAGCATGAAAAAATTGGCTCAAGAGGGCGGAAAGAGAATGGCGGCAAAGAGGTTTGACGTGGGGTTGAAGAGGGTCGAGATATTGGACGAGGACGAGGTTGAGGAGGTGGAGGTGGAGGGGGGGAAGAAAGGGGAGGCAGAGGCAGGCGACGTGACCCTCGAAAGGTTTTTGAAACTCCTTCTACCAATCGGCGCCTCGCAGTGGCTGAAAAACGGCGTAGACAAACTAGACGAGGAGGAATTTGAGGCCGCGGCGGTGTTCGACGGAGCGCTCAGACTGGCGGCGGTTTTGGAACCGAAGGAGTTCATCGAAAGGTGCAAGGAGGAAGGAAAGAAGGTCAACTGCAATTTCTTCAACGGAGTTATCGAACATGGAGAGCTATTGGTCATGTTGGGCGGAGGCGGGCCTAGGTAGTTAGGGTTGCTATGGTGGGGATAGGAAAAATAAGGAGTTGATTGGATTGCTTTGAATAGTTAAATGTTGTTCAATTGTTTTTCTGAGTGAAATAATTTTGTGATCGTTATCGCTTCGTAATTCCTACTGCGTCGCCAACGTGAGTGTAACGGCTGTTGTCAACGGTATCAGGAATTGGCTGTTTGAACGGATTAATGTTGTTGTTCGGGCTTGAGTTTGAGATGTTCGCCTGCTGATTGAACGGCATTTGCTCAGTCTTCACGCTGTACAGGGTTTGATCGTCCAGGGCGTCCCAGCGTTCAGCGCCCTCGTATTCACCAGGGGAAAAGCCGATCCTCTTGTACATGACGCTGATCGAGAGGATGACAAATAGGATCGCGCCGATGGCTAAGATCAGGAGACCGAATTCGAGGACCTGTGAGGGTGAGGAGGGAGGAGAGGGATCGAGGAGAGTTAGTTTGAAAGTTGACCTCATTGAGATTGAATGGGTAAGGGTTGTACCTTCTGGAGCGCATTTCTCTCGTCTGAATCCGTAGCATCATCATCGTAGGCCGTCAACTTTCGCCTTAGTCGCGGGATTAGGCTGTGTTGACTCCCGATCATGCTGTCAAAATGGGGCGATGCCGGCGGAGATTGATTTTGTGAGATATTTACTTTGTCCGCGGCGTGATGGAGGGAGTCAGCGAGTGATATGTGCAGAGCTAGAAACATTACGGCAATGAGGAAGGGTATGAGTCGGCGGATCATGAGGGAGAGGAGGTTTGACAGTTTGATTTATCAGACTTTTTTTCAAATCTCAAAAAGACTTTGCTCGATTTTTGTGAACTACGAACGAAGAGCCATTCCCTCCGTGCTCCAGTCTATTGCTTAGTGATTTAGTCCCGGATAATTCAACCCGTTACTCTGCGGATACCTTAGGAAAAGTGAAATAGCCAATCCCGTCCAGACGCCATTCGCGAGCGTTCTCGTCATGTCGGGCTTCATTGGTTGGATGCTGACGCCAGAGTTCTGCCGCCATCTGCTCACGTACATTCCGCTGGACACGTTGTTGACGACGATGATGATTTCTAAGGATTTTGAGGAGACGACGAGGGAGTACATCCTCAGGCGCGCTGAGAGCGGCGAGATGGTTTTTCACGACGGGAAGGATATAAGTAAAATAGTAGCTTTTGATCGAGAAAAGGCACGCGAGCTCGTAACGCAGGTGGCCTTCCTTCAAAATCTTCCTCAGATCGGACACTACGCCTGCTTCATGGCTGTTAATCTCGTCGTTATTGATATCCCTGAGGGCGTTGAGAGCATCGGTGTTGGTGCCTTCGCTGGCTGCACGAGTTTGACTAACATATATTTTCCTAAGACGTTAAAATTGATTGGTAAATGGGCCTTCAGTCGATGCTCCAGTCTAGAAAATATCGATCTCTTCCACACAAACCTTCAAGAATTAGGTTCTTATGCTTTCGGCTCTTGCTCAAACCTAACATCGGCGACGATCCCAGACTCGCTTCCTGTGCTTGGTCTTCGTCAAAGTGTCTTCTACGAATGCTCCAAGCTAGTCCCTTCCTCCGTCCCCGTCGGGAGTACGTACAAGGTTGTCGCCCACCTCCGCTCTCAACAACCCTCTAAGCTAGTCCCCACTAATATTGCCAACGTTAAATACCGCTTAAGACGCTTAATATTTAGGTCTGTTGTGCATGTTCTCACCGCAATCACCTTCATAATCTATAACGTTGCGGTCCGGTTGTTAAACACTGGAGTTCCACGTCGCTTATTGAGAATTTTGCGTGGGATGGATTGGGTTGGTTTGTTGGTGGTGCATTTGTTGTGCTTTTCGGTCTTGTTTGTTATTATTTTTATTGACAATTATTCAATGGATGCTGAGTCCATAGAATTGAGATACAACCAAATAAGAAATCAATAACTGCGTTTTTCAAACAAAATTTGGCTCACGAGATGTCTTTCTATTTATATATTGACCGCTGCTGGTTTCCCGACAGTTTCGTTCGTTTCCAGTTTATCGCCCTCCCCCTACTCTTCGTCTTCATTTTTTGTGGCGACTTTAAAAACGCCTTCCTTCGAAGCGTCCTGGTTGATGCTCAGCATAGCTTTAACTATCGAAAGTTCCTTTTTATCAGCGTACGTCCAATTCATATAATGCGCAAAAACCCCAAAACCCGTCAGCAAAAAACACTCGCACACACCGTACATGAGCGGGATGCCCGAGGCGGCGATGGCGTCGTCTCCCTCGTACATGTTGAGGGCGATCGAGGTTGCTATGCCAACGTTTTGGTAGCAGCACTCTATGGTTATTGAGACTCGTTCAGGGTTCGTCAAATTGAAGCAGGACGCGATGAGAAGGGTCAAGCTGAGGCCGGCCGCGCATGCTATGATTACTATTATGAAGAAGCTCGCCTCTCTGTTCCAGATGGGAGTTTTCTCGTTGCTCACGAAGCCCGAAAATAAAATAAGGGCGACGCCGCAAATGTTGCCGAAGCCCATGGCGATGCTGTAGGGTAAGCGGCGAGCGAAGCGAGGACAAAGCCCGAGGAGCGAAGCGACGAGTTAGTTTAGAATGTTCTTAATTCTCACGGAATTATCGTATTTCCGGCGAGGAGCGAAGCGACGAATTCGTAGACAACGCGTTCTGTACTTTACCCGTCGCTTCGCTCCTCGCAGTAACTCGTCAGAATTACGTAGCGGCGATAGGAATGGAGGCCAGCTACTAGCAGTTCGTCGCTTCGCTCATCGTTGATGTCGCTTCGCCCCTCGCTGGGTTACGTTCTCGCAGGTTCTCACCTCCGGAACCTCGACGCCAACTCAATAACCGTAATCCTCTCTTCATTCCCCGTCAGCTTCTCCTTCGCCCTTTCCAGCACTGGCACGACGGTGGCTACTCTATCGTCCTTTTCGTCCTCGGATACTTCTCCTTGTTCTATTTCTAGGCTACTGTGATGAGCAGTACTATTCTTGTGGTTCTGCAGGTCCACTGTTGTGGGCGAGGTTGAGGGGGTGGTCCCGGGCGTCACGACGTCTACTACTAGACCAGTATGGTTTGGATTCTGCAGGCGGCGAGCCGAGTCACGAAGCTCCGAGTTAGTTGTTATTACATGTTCATAATGCGAGACGATTCGCTTCGCTCCTCGCTGCTGGCTTATATCGTTTCTCACCTCCTTCTCTTCCTCTTCAATAGCCTTCTCAAATTTATACGCAACCCACAACCCACAGAACATAGCCGATATGACAACTGCAATACTCACACCAAACTCAAACCACTTAATCTGCTTCGCCGTATTCTCACCGAAGGCGAGGTTGCTGTATAGAATCAGGTTGAGGGGGAGGAAGAATATTGAAAGGATTGAAGAAGCGGTTGTCATGCTTATACTTAGTGCGAGGTCGGCGTTAAATATTGAGCATAGCAGATTAGAGTAAGAACCTCCAGGGGAAGAGCAGACTGTGCGTGTGTGAGAATATTAATGTTTTTTAGGAGAACGTGTAGGGAAACGCTTACCTATTAATAACATGAGACCGTAGATTTCATCTGGTTGGATTATTTTTACTACTAAAAATCCGACTAGTGGCATGAGGATGAACTGGCAGCTGAGGCCGACAAAGATTCCTGTTTTGTCTGTTACTTTTTCTGTTCGTTCGGGATTTGGGGGGTTAGGGGTGTGGCAAGCGAAGAGCGTAGCGACAAATTGAACGAGAGTTTCAATATGAGCGGCTGTTGTTTTCGAAAAGCCTCCTCACTGTGTTTATGAAGAATTTGAACGAGTTCGTTCGGATTCGCTCTTCGTTGTATTTGCGACGCTTCTTAATCTCGTCGCTCATGGATGTGAGTACCGCCGTGGGTGGGGGGATGAACTTGGACGAACCCTAATTTGTTCGAACCCAATCCTTAACTTTGATCTCACCTTTGACGCTCTTAAAACGCGTCGAACATGACATTCCGAAGATGAGGAGGAATCTGCGGAACGAAGTAGGGTTAGTTATTAATTTTGTTAGGAAAACCTAGGGTTAGGGCACGAACAGATATAGTTATCGTTCATATGAGGTTGGAGAGGGATTGAGTGACAATCGGACTCGGTTGAAGTCTGACGCCCCGCTGGGCGTCTCACAATGAAATGTCAAGAAATAGAAAGTTGCAATCCCTCGTTACGCGAAAGCCCATCAAACATGCGTGCTCGCCCAGCAGCAGTAATGCTCTCGTGGGGTGATTTAAGTTTAAAGTCTTAAATTATACTCACAATAAGACATTGGTGACCGCTGCTTTCCAATTGTCAGTTCCTGACATTCTGGTTATCGGGGGCCGGTACGAATGTTGGTTGGTGAGCCCAGATGGTATGCGAATGGAAAATTTTGTGAGAGGAGAAGAGAGGAGGATCTCAGGCAATTGTTTGCGGTCGATCAACCATGGGGCTGAAAGAGCTTCTGTCTTACCCGCCTCATGCACCCCCACGCCCGTACAGAATATGGGGGCTTATAATCTCAATTGCCCTCATAGCGGCCGTTTTCATTGCCTTCTCGCTTCAGGTAAAGATAGGGGCGAAGGGGTTCCTTTCGTTGTTTGGGGAAAGAATGTTCTAACCCCCGATTTACCAGTTATACGTGGACCAGGACAGCTTTGCCCTATTCGTGGTCACGGAGGTGTTTCTCTCTCTCTTTTGTCAGGTGGAGATCTTCACGCACTTGTTCAGGATTGCCTACGGAGATGAGGTGAGAAGCTGTCTCGGACAAACGCCCAGCTCGGAGCGAAGCGACTTACGCATTCAGAGCATTCTATCCTAATTCGTAACTCGCCGCTTCGCTCCTCGGCTCGCTAATGCTCCTCGCTACGCTCGTCGCAGGCTGTTCCGAAAGGTTACAGGCGCTCGGCGTTCTTGTTCATATTCCCCTGGAAGTTCGTATCGAGATGGCTGAGCTTCGAGGAGGGGTTAGAGGGTTGGGCTTTTTGGCTGGGCTGCGCTTACTCCTTCATTCAATATGCGGTGACTTTTGTTTTTTTGACTATACGAAATTGGGAGAAGGTGAGGCGCCACGACGAGCTGGGAATGGGAGGATTATATCTTCACCACTAACACGTTCGCCGCTCGTCGCAGATCAGCGAGAATCCCTTGATGGACAAAAGGCGTCTATATTTCTTGTTCGTCTTGGGCATACTCGGCGCAATGGCCACTGGAGGCTTGGTCGTCTTTTCACCAACCGGCATTGCCATATTGTCCGTTGTTATTGCTGTTTTTTGCTTCGGCACTGGCTTGACGCTCTTGTACTTTGATTCGATGACCCAGAAAAGAACGGGGCATCAATTCAACGGCGAAATTAGCTACGTGATAATCGCGTCTTATACGACTTCCGCTTGCCTCTTCATCACCGGCCCAATGACACTGAGCACGCTGCGGTATGTTAAGTCCGCCGAGCTGCTGACCGCCTTAATTATAAAAGGCGTCTTGCTGGTCTCGTTTGTCTGTTTCAAGATTGTGTTCAGGAGGGCGATGCCAGCTGACAAGGTGGGTGGGAGCATGGGGAGGAGAGGGGGTTAATTCTTGATTGATTCTAACAGTTTTTTTGACAGACTTGCGTCCTACCCATCCTTCTCTATTTCGTATTCCTCATCGCAGACCTCTACTTTGACGTCGTGTTCTTGGACACTAGTTTAGGATCGTTCGAGTTCTGGATCGTCTTGCTTCTAGATTGCTCCGGCAGCGCAATCCGCCACTCCGCAAGTTTACGCGGGTGGTTGGCGCAGAAGGGGTTGGTGGGTTGGCGGAAGAGGTGTTTCGATAAGGTTATCGACTTCTTCTTCAACCAGGAAATCGACATCGAAGTGAGCGACAAGGAGGGGGGTGAAGGGGGTGTTTCGGTGAACAGGACAGCAGATCGCATCTTGAGTCGTGAGATCACGTCCTATTTGAGGTGAGGGTGGGAGATCAGTTTGTGTTTATCGCTATCTCCATAGAGCGGAGCGAGCCGAGGAGCGAAGCGACGACCACATAAATATACGAACGTTTTTCCATTCCGTTGTTCTAACTCGTCGCTTCGATCCTCGCCCGCGCTCGCTCCAGTTTCGCTTCTAGCATATCCAGCCCGTTGGTCATTTTATGCATTCTATTCGTTGAAAGCATGTACTGCATTGTTCGGGGAGATGTGCAGTGCAAACGTTTCTTAACTGTAGGTGTATCGAACGCAGAACGATGGGAGGCGGCCTGGCTCTATATCATACTGATAATCGCGCAGATTCTAACGTGGATCTTGTCAGCGATCAGAGATAAAAGGGAAGTTGGGGAGGAAGTTAAGGCCGTCATGGAGAGCAAAGGGTTCAGGGAGAGGAGCAGGAGGTTGCTGAAGGAGCACGAGGTTTTCATCGGAGCGACAGTGTGTTTGGCTGTGGTGTTCTTGGTTAGTGCGGCGCAGAAGCACAGGAAGATAATGGAAGAAGAAGGATAGTTTTAGAGAGGTTTTGCGTTTTGGGTTTAAGGTTTTAGGATTTAGTAGTAGTGGTGTGGTGTGCATTTATATTCTGAAATTATTCTAAAAATAGACTTAATCACTTTTTGACACACAAAATAACATTAAATTAAACCATTAGAAATCATGAAACCTCCAAATAACAACCCCAAAATTACGCTACTTCCTATTCCTAATTTAACAGCTTGTTCTAAACCTCCAAGTGGATCTCTCTCTGTTAAATCTTCATCAATCGGTTGCGTAAGAAAGCCGGAGTAGTATTCAGGTGAACCTACTTTAACATCCTCATCTTTTGTAACTTTATCATTATTAATCTTTGTTAATAGAAAAATAGAACCTTTATTACCACGAGCTACTCTTGCGGTTGAATCGAGGTAGGTTGTGTCGACCCATTGGTCATCGTTTTTTAAAATGTTTAATTTTTTTAGGAATGATATTAACTTAAAAAGGAAGGATATGTTAATAAACTCGTTTAAAAGTGAATTATCGAAGGTTACGATTGCACGTGTTGGATTTGAAGGGGGGAGGGAGATTGAACCTCCTACTTCTACTTTTGAGAATATACCAGATGAAGTTATTTTATTTGATATACGGAGGTTATCAACGTCAATCTCCTGAGTCGTAATTTGACCGGTTGTAGGGAAGGTTAATCCTGCAGCTGAAACGTCTCCGAGAGTATCTTTTGAGGGATTGATTACAAACTGGAGAAGCCAATTGCCGGCGATTTTTGAGGCGGTGAAAGTTGAGGGATTGTAGGATTTCTCGAGGTCAATTATTTGATCAAGAATCGACGAAGCTTCGGTAGTTGAAGGTGGCTGCGATACACTTGCGACGAACTTGAGCAACGGACCGCTACGAGAGCGGAGAGATGTGTAGGAAGAGGTAGGAAGAGGACGAGTTGGCGCAGCGAAGACGGATCGAGTCGAGGAGGTAAACGAGTTTACTTGTGATAGGAGCAGAAAAATGAGAACTAGTGCCAGTGAGCAATAGTACACGAGATTCATGGTATTTGATGAGAGAGGGTAGATATAGCGAGGAAAAGTGTTGTGAGCAAGATCTCACTCAATTTTTACCAGAGTGAACTCCAACTTTCTCATGCGACTACACATAATCTACGTAATTTTCAGCACTCTCGTTAAATGCATGTTAAAGTGTACGGTTATGGCCTTATCAGCAAGGAGATTTATTCTATGTCGACACGGAGGTGAGAAGTTCTTAAGGAATAATTCGATCGATCTGCACTTGTGTAAAATCTTGTTCGTTGCGAGACAGCGTCTCGAGTGTTACGCCCTCGTTAGAATTTAGAACGATAACGTTTCAAATGATAAACATCATTATCATCATGCCCTACCCTCTAACTCCTCAAATACGTAGAAACTAATTTCAACGCAGTAGGTCGAATCCAAGGTACCCTTGACACTTCCTTCTTAAACCTCAACGGTGTAACTCAAGCCGGAGGTTTAGGTAAATACCTCACCCTAGCTACGAAAAACGATGAAATCGATATAAAGAAAATATATGTTAGTCCGATGACGAGGGCTAGGCAGACTTTATCGATATGTAAATCTATTTTAGAAAGTCATGATATTAAATTACCTTCCGAAATAATCCTAAAAGAGCTACGTGAAATAGAGTTAAGTTCCTGGCAGGGGAAATTGAAAGATGATTTAATAAAAGAGCATCCTTCAGAATGGGAAACCTGGAAATCCGATCCTGAGAATTTTTCAATTGAAGGTTTTAACCCTCTAAAAGAATTATGGTCTCGAGTTGATACCTCATGGTCGACTATCCTCACTAACAACAAAGCCGGCGATACTCTAATAGTATGTCATGGTGCTTTAGGAAAGTGTATGATTCAGAAAGCTGTTGGTGTTAGGGATTTTAGAGATGTTAAATATGGATTGAGGAATTGTGAAGCTATTGAGATTATACCGGAGGAGAAAAAATGGCGTCGGTTATACCCTGAATCAGGTGAATGGATTTATGGCGAGAAGCTAATTAAATAAGTAGTTTTTTTGATTTGATAAATATGCATAAATTTGATTTCATGTTGAGTTTAGTTATGAGCACCGTTCACGTTACGAACGTTATTAACTTTCCTGTCCCAGTTTCAAAGCATTCGACGACGTTTAATAGGACTCTCCTCCCTACTACCATCATCATCGTCTTTCATCATCTGTCCTAATTCTTCGTCATTAGCTGCGAAAGAACGTCTCTTTTTAATTTGTACACCTCTCAAACTGTTCATGAATATGAGACGTTTGATTGTGATGAAACGACCGTGATCGTGGGACAACCTCATTTCGAGTTCATCAATTGTCATTTGGTAAGAAATTATGAAGTTTAGGTAGTCGTAGTCAGAGAGGATTGTGGGGGAGTTGGAGGGGGTGGAGGAGGAAGTGAAAGACTCTAACTCCATGTCGAGCATTTCGAGGGCGGCGGGATCGGTAGGGCGGGGGTTGGGGTGGTGGTGGAGGGTTGGGAGGAACATTGGTTGGGAGGGAATCAAGA
>BLQM01000068.1:79331-107426 GCA_012489335.1 Triparma laevis f. inornata
GGAGGAACATTGGTTGGGAGGGAATCAAGAGAACTTGCGATCAAGGCTTCCGGATTCAATTTTATTGAGGGGTTTGAGAGGGCAATTTAGAGGTCGTTCAGGTTCAGATCGGATCGAGGGATAAATTGATTTTTAGGTACGCAGTGACTTGAATGAAGTTCCTTAGGTGGGTAAAATGATATATAAATAACGTGGAAATAAAGACTGATCCGGTTAGTGCTACGTGGAGATCAGAGGCCAGATCTTTAATATTGCGCAGTTTTTCTGGAACATATTTTGCCAATCGATTTTCCTGAGGTCACGTCGACTCAACGCATTAACCGTCCCCACCTCGTGATCTTAATACCACAACAACCCATCACAGAAACTCCCCCCCCTTACAACCCCACAACAAGCAACCCCCCCCCTTTCCAAACTCGCCATCAATCCCCTCCTTGCCCATGCCAAAATCCAAGAAATCCAAGGGCTCCTCCGCCGGCGGTCCCGTAAACGCCTTCGCCTCCGCCTCCTCCACCACCTCTACCTCCACCTCTAAATCAACCGGCAACCTCCTCGACCCTGTAAAAGCTTACGGTCAGAATTTCCTTAAAAACCCCGCGATTATCGATGCGATCGTACAGAAGAGTAGGATTAAACCGCAGGACACGGTACTAGAGATTGGACCTGGGTGAGAAATCTAAGGGTAACGTAGCGTTTTGTTTTCTTTGCCTCTATTTCCTTCCCTCTCCGTTTCTAACCCGTCTCTCGTTCTCTCTCCCCAGAACGGGTAACCTAACAGTAAAACTTCTCGAACGTTGTCAAAAACTAAACGCAATCGAATACGACCCTCGAATGGTCCGCGAAGTCTCCAAGCGCGTCGAAGGCACAACCGACGGTCACAAACTAACCGTTATACACGGTGACGCTTTAAAAACTTCCTTCCCTTTTTTTAATGTTTGCGTAGCGAACGTACCTTATCAAATATCATCAGGTCTCGTCTTCAAACTCCTCGGACACCGTCCCTTCTTCCGTTGTGCCGTAATGATGTTTCAAGAAGAATTCGCTTTGCGTTTGAGCGCGAGACCTGGAGAAAATCTTTATTGTAGGTTAAGTGTTAATACGCAGTTATTGGCGAGAGTTGATCAGTTAATGAAAGTGGGGAGGAATAATTTTAGACCTCCTCCTAAAGTAGAATCTCGAGTCGTTAGAATTGAACCTCGTAATCCTCCTCCGCCGGTTAACTTTACTGAATGGGATGGAATGGTTAGGTTGTTGTTTAATAGGAAGAATAAGACTATTTTCTCGGTTTTGAATAATAAGAGTACGTATAAGGTGCTGGAGGAGAACGTTAAGACGAAGAAGGCGTTTGAGGAGAGGGAGATGGGGGAGGAGAAGGGGGAGGAGCGGAAGGGTGAGGTTGATGTGAAGCAGGTTGTTAGGGAGGTTTGTGAGGTGAGAAGGGGGAGGGGGTTTGGGGGGCGAGGGTGGAAACGCAATTATTTCTAACACAAACCTTTTACTCGCTTTGCTCGAAACAGCTGGAGTTTTACAAGGACAAGCGAGTCACGAGGCTGGATATCGACGATCTGCTGAAGTTGTTGAGCGAGTTTAATAAGAGGGGAATTCATTTTTGTTGAGTTGCAAATTTAATTTATATATATATTTTTCTTCCCCTCCTATCTTTCTCCCCCTCTCCCCCTCTCCCTCTCTATTCCCTTCTCATGCTCCCCGTTTCTTATATTTTTCCATCGTCGTTTCTCCACCCTCCCTTTATCCCCCATTTTTTCTCTTAAACCTGAACATGTGATCTGTATTCTTCCCACTTAAATCCCAGTTTATGATCGAGTCTTTGTTGAACTTCTTGGCACGGTATTTCTGCCATATTGCCTTCAGTCAAATGATCATCATCACCGTCGACTCTCAACAGAAACAATGTTCGCTCGAGGTTGCTCATAAACTCGAAAGCATCCCGGAACTTCACAACAAGTTTCAACCTAACTTCCTCGGAGTACTGTTCAAATTCCTCCTTTGAAATTTCGTTCGCTTGCTCTTTGGTCATTCCTTTGCCGCCTGCACGTGCGGCAGCACCTCTCTTTACGGCCTTCCAGGCCCTCATGGCGCCTCGTGCGAATTGAGCCACTACATACAGAAGAGTGACCAGCGTCACGCCTGCCAACGAATTAAGAAGAACCGCAAGCCAAAGCTCATCTCCCGCCAATATGCCCTCTTCAATTAGCGCAGCTCCTGCGCGAAGAGACGAGTTAGAATTGCCTGTCTCATCACAACTCGCCTCGCCCTGCTACTCACCTAAACACGTAACGAAGGTAGTCAGCCTCGCCAAGATGTCGATACCGTCTTCGACGATATCCCACTACGGTCTGCATAGCGCGCGCTCGCCAACCAGCCCGCTCCAGAAACACCGACGGCAAACCATGGCGGCGCCTGCACTAAGACAATGATGGCGAGCAAGGCCTTCTCGAACATCAAAACAATCTTCCAGAACCAGTACTCTTAATCATATGGCGCTATGAGCACAGCAACAACCGATGCCTTGCACCCAGGCGAGTCTTTAAATAGCCTCTGGTCCTTCCATAGGGCCTCATGAGTGGCTTCGTTGATCTTACTTTCGACGGCCTTCTTGCTGAAAACGCCGAGGCTGTCTTTGTAGGTGCTGACCTCGCCTCTGCCAAGAACTTTTGTTTCAGGTACATACTTGATTTCAGGTTTGCCGTAATGGCCTACTCTAACCCCAAATATCATCTCCTTGTACAAATGTCCCTCCTCACTAGCTGCCTCCCTGACGGCAGCCTTGGCAGAAGCGGCGCCGCCTCGTAGCCTCCAGAGAGGCACGAAGACATAAAAAGGCAGAAGAATTCCGCCCACTAATTTTTTCGTGGGCGCTTCTGCAACGAGCAGCTTCGAACACGCTGAGACTACGGAAAAGACGTGTTAGCTGCGACATGAAAATAAACAAACATCGAACTTCTCTCACCTCCAGACAAATATGCGACCGTGTAGAAGAACAGGAAAAGGAACATGCTGTTCTCCTGCCGTTTCTTCGCAAAGTTCTCTTTTGCGTCTTCTACGCAAATCAAGACCTCTCTCAAGAGGTACACTTGGTGGAGAAAGCTAAAAAAGTTTAGGCTTGATAGAACAAGGAGAAGAGCGTTCACCAAGTCATTGTTGATCCAACCTTCGGCTATGCAAACGAAGGACACGGCTATGACAGAAATAAGGATGAGTCCTGCAATAAGCCCTTTAAAAAAAATGATATTACCGTTTTTCCTCGTCATGCCCCAAAATCCAAAATACGTCCTCTCCCTAAAGAGCCCCGCATCTAACTCCAAAACCAACCATGCTGGAACCAAAAGTCCCATCACGATCGAGACCACCTCGCCCATCCCCTCAAACGCGTCTAAATTAAAGGAGAATACATTCAGGAATGAAAAGACCTCCTTCAAGCTGCATATTTTTGAAAAGGACAGAAAATTTAAGAGTAAGAATTGCGTTGCTCATCATTCCCCACGGTCTCATCTCACCTCTTGGGCAACGCCACCTCAATAGCCAAAACCACCCCGAATGTCTGGACCCAGTTGATGCCAATGTTCAGTCTCTCCATCGAAACCCCGCCCCCGGACATGAGCTTCGCCAGCGCCTCCGCGTTCACCCCCGCCGTAGCTTCAGCACCTTACGCCCCTAGACCTTTCCTCGCAACCTCCTCCGCCTGGTCTTTCAGGTGCTGCTTAAAATTCTTCTCAGACTCACCCTTCTCTTATTTATCAACGTGTAGTGGGTTTGTGCTCCGCTTCTGCGAACCTTTCCCCATCTCTATGTCAATGTTGGATTTTCTGATCAGGCTTTCGCAGTCTGTTTAAACAAAATTAGCGTCAGAAAATAGTGTCAGTCTAGTACCCCTACCCAAGTTCAAGTATCAAAGTTCGCCTGCCAATTACAACCTGTGCTGTTAACGACGTATGAAGCAACCCCTCACCGATTTAGTAAATTCCAGTAATCCTCTCTTCCTTCCCTCAATTTTTGCATGCTCCTACAACTATTGCTCACGTTCGCAATCATGACAACCGCTATCACAGGCTACGGACCAATCACAGGCACCATCGCCAAGTATCACCCATTCATCCCCTTGACGACGATAATATCTGTCAGAGGCTCGTCGAGTCCGACCTCGAAAACTACGCGATTCGGAGTTTTACTTGGAGGCTTATCAGATGCTCATCTGCCTATGCCTTACAACGTCCCGCTCGCGAAAACGTTGGATGAGGTTGGATACGCGCTGGTGAATCCGGTTTTAAGATCGGCGGGATTGCAGTTTGGGTGGGGGAGTTTGGAGGAGGTGAGATTTTCTGCGAGGAGCAATCGATGATGATCTGAAACGAGCTGAAACAGATCACGAATTCGAGAAACGAATAGCAGAGAAAGCGACAACGACGGAAACTGTTCACTAGCGGAGCTGAATAACGAACGGAATTCACGCATCTCAGCTTGTCATGTCGCTTTGCTCCTAATTTCGCATCCTTTAACACGTCGCCCCCCACAGGACGTCGAAGACATCAAACACTTAATAGAATTTTTGGAGAAGGAGTACAACGCCGAGGAGGTCGTCCTGATCGGGCACTCGACCGGTTGCCAGCAGTGCGTGAAGTTCTTGGAGGGCGGCGACGTCGGGATCGTCAAGGGTGTCATCTTGCAGGGCCCGGTCAGCGACAGGGAGACCGACGAGAACAACGAGGAGTGGGTGGAGTTGAGCGAGGAGATGATAGGGGAGGGTAAGGGGAACGAATTCTTGCCGAGGGCTGCGTTCTGGGCTCCCATCACGGCCAAGAGGTTCTGTTCATTGTATGGTGTTAGGTGTGGAGGAGACGACTACTTCTCTAGTGATTTTACGGAGGAGGAGATGGGGAAGAGTTTGGGGGGGTTGAAGGATTGCGGGGCTTGGTGTTTTGCCGTGTACAGCAAGCAGGACCAGTACTGTCCGAAGTCGGTTGACAAGGAGAAGTTGTTGAGGAGGTGAGAGGGGGGGGGAGGGAGCGAAGCGAGCCGAGGAGGGGAGGGGGGGATGATGTGGAGCGAGCGCGACAAGGATGTACCGCTTGAGCGACGATGATGTGCCGCTCTCCTCCTCTCATAAAGGGTTAGGCGAGCCGAGGAGCGAAGCGACGAGCATGTGTCGCTCGAGCGACGACGATGTGTCGCTTTTGTTCCTCGGTATCGCTCGAGCGACGATGTGCCGCTCTCCTCCTCACATTAAGAACATTATAAACTAACACGCTCGCTGCGCTCGCAGCTGGAACGCCGTCGGAATCGAAACGGCGTTGATTGACGGAGACCATAACTTATCAACTGGCAGCGACGAGTTCCTCGATATTGTTAGGAACAAGCTGGCTTCGAAGAAGGCGGAAGAGGACGTGCTGAGGTACGACTTGGCCGTCGCCCACGCCATGTGCCACGAGTACAAGATGGACGAGTTGGTTTGGAACCACATTTCTGCGAGGTGAGAAGAGAAGAAGTTGCGAGGATCGAGGCGACGACAGCGACGAGCTGAACAACACGACATTGAACCACCTACACCTTTTTGAGCCGGAGCCGCGATTGCAAGCTTACTCGGAGCATCCTGCCAATAAGCTTAAGCCGGAGCCTTGATTTCAATTTCACTCGGGCCAGCCTGCCCATGAACTTGATCCGGAGCCGCGATCGCAGATTAAGCCGGAGCTCCCCCTCAATTAATTTTGAGCTGGAGCCGCGATTGCAGATTAAGCCGTGCCCTCCCTCTCAATTAATCTAGTGCCGGAGCCGCGATTGCAAGTTCACCCGCTCCAATTCTGAGCTTAGCGAAAGGATACACCTCAACGTTCCCTTTCAATTCGTCGCTTCGCTCGCTCTTGCTCAAGTGTACACCTCAACGTTCCTGTTCCTCTTTTCAATCTCGACCCAAATATCTACTAACACAGCTCGCTGCGCTCGCTGCAGGTACGGAGACGGCTGGCTCATCACCCCGGGGAGGATGCACTGGGACGAAATCGGGCCGAAGGACATAGTTATGAGCAGTGACAACGTCACGGCCGACATCATCCACTCCGCGGTGTACTCCGCGAGGAAGGTGAGAGTTTGCGATTAGGGTTGATTTTGTGACAACTCAGAACGTAATTCTAATAATTCTATTTTTTCTTCACAGGACGTCAACGCCATTGTGCACCTGCACACTCCCAACGCCGTCGCAGTGGGCTGCCTGGAGCGCGGCTTCGAAGCGCTCACCCAAGACGGCAGCTTCTTCTACGAGAAGATCGCCACCCACGAGTGGGAGGGAGTCAGCGACGACCCGGAGGAAGGGCCGAGGTGAGGAGCTGCGAGGACAAAGCCCGCAGCGAGGAGCGGAGCGACGAGCTGCTAGTAGCTGCTAGTAGTTTCTTGTAGCTGGTCTCCGCACCATCACCGCTACGCAACTCTAACTCGTTAACTCCAATCTTCTTGCGACTCGCTACGCTCGTCGCAGGATCGGAGAGGCCGTCATGAAAGGTGAGAATTGATTAGTAATTAGATTTGGGGTAAGGCATATTTTGTTAACTAACACGTTGCTCGCCACTTTGTAGTCCCCAACTGCAACATCCTGCTAATGCCCAATCACGGGTTCTGCACCTTCGGATCCTCCGTCCGCGAAGCCTGGGTCCAAGCCTTCTACTTCGAAAAAGGTGAGAGAGAGAGAAGCTGTGAGGAGCAAAGCGACGAGCTACGACACTAGAAGCAATTTTAAGAAGCAATTAATACTAACTCGTCGCTTCGCTCCACGGCTCGCCGCTCGTCTTAGCCTGCGAAACCCTTATCATGACCCTCAACACCGGGCAAGCCATCAAGTGGCCGAAGGAGGTGACCATGAGGAAGAGCGCCGCGCAGAATTACTCGGATATGTTCAGGCCGGGAACATGCGAGTGGGATGCGTTGGTTAGGTTGTATGAGAGGAAGTATGTTAAATAGTGTGGGGGGGGGGAAGTGCGGAGATTGTAGGGTGACGGGTGCCTGATATTTTTTAGACAGGATTCTTTTAGCTCTTGCCTGCACGTGGGATGAATTGAGTATGATCATTAAAATTAAAAGTGAATAACAATTTGTGAGAAAATTTTGTGGGTGTTGGTATTGTTTTGAATGTTTAGAGACCGGCGACGCCATACCCTCCCCCAGGTTTATAGCTATCAGGACGGGTGAGCTTAGACCAACCCCAGCCGAGGAAGGGACAGCCGACCACAATGCTGAGCGTGATGAGGAAGAAGTTCACGTAGCCGTAGTAAGCGTGCCAGTCGTCGTCGATCGCTGTGTTCTTGTTGCTGTAGGGGTGATTGGGGGTGGGGGTGAGAGTTTATTGAGTGGAGGGGGTATAATGCGTTTTGGATTGAATATGTTCTCAGTCGCATTATTGCCGCCGCTATAGTTAGGTCTGGAGTCTCTGCATGACGCTCCTCTTACGTTTGCCTGATGGAAATCGTTTTGATCAGATCATCGATATGAGTTTTAGATATATCATCATCGAACACGTGTCACTCAATTCGCCTTACAAAAACAATCTCACCACATCGGAGTATTACCGCAAGCAGTTATGTCAGGCGGGAACGCTTGAAGATACGCGTACGAGTAGCCTTGGGAGTTCAAAGTTCCTTCGTTGGCGGGGAGGAGGAAATCGCAGGCGCCTGCGGAGCCGGTGGAGAGGGCAGGGTTGCAGCCGAAAGGGTAGTAGGTCGGTTCGGAGAGCTGTGGTTCGAGCGTGTTAGATTAGGCGGTGGGGGGGAGGGGGGGGAGAGAGGAGTATCAAGATAATGAGCGTTCGAGTAGGTGAGAGGAGTACCGAGCTCGCGAGCGTTCGAGTGACGATGATGACGAGATGTTGATTATACGCTAATTACTTTGGTTAAGCATCGCCACATCTCGAAAATCCAGTCAGATAATGCCAACCACGTATAAGATACACTGAAAGAATCATAGAACCATCAAAGCGCTATAAAACACACAAATCACTCTCAAAGTCGACTAATCCAAAACGACCCGCCCTTTGCTCGAGATCATTATTCTCATTCTCCATGCGTCAAGCGACCTTTGGACTTACACAACCGAACTCAGGATAGCAAGCGGATCCCATGTTTCCCATGATTGATAACGGAGGTTAACTTTAAAAGGAGAGGAGGAGGAAAACGATTTTGGATAATTTTAGTAAACTTAATCATCCTCCTCCCCTCCTAAAATCAGACAATGACACTTCCCCAAAGTACTCTCTCAACACTCTTCCTCTCCCCCCGTCGATTACATCTGCGTTGATTTCACTCTACCTTACATCTACCCTCTAATGTAACGAACTCCTTCCTTCAAACCTTTGCTACGACCTCCGGTTTAGATCCCTCTGATCATCAAAAATTCTATGATAATATAGCGTCAATCGTTGACAAACAAGGTCTGGATTCAATGTTAATATTAAAGAGTAATTGGACGCAGTCGTTGAGTCCTGGCGTTTTGAAGAAGAACCTTTAATTTCACAAGCATCTTCCCCTGCACAATTGCAAAGTGTTTCACTCTAAAAAAAGTACGAAATTCATAATAACAAATACACGTAACTAAAAACAAAAGCACTTTCAATTAAATAAATACACTATGACTTAAATACCTTTTCCAATTCTGGCATAAGAACCTTCCTACTCCCCCTCTCATTCTCTTGTCTCCAGTACATCCCCTCCTTAATCGTCTCCAATTTCCCCGCTCCTCCATTCAACCACTCCTCTACCTTCTTGTAAACATCTTCAGAGGAGCCGAGGACGAGTTCAAGTTCTCTTTTAACTTCTCCTCCTGTTATCACGCAACTTCCTATAATCAAACAATCAACTTCAATCTCTAAATCACCCGTGTAAGTTGAGAGAGGAGTTAAAATAGAAGCTACGCCAATTCTTACGGAATTTACGGTTAGGAGTTTATAATCAACGGATATAGCTTGAGATTTTGAGAGGGAGGACCAGAAGGTGGAAGAGAATTTAGCAGAACTTATTTCTTCTGATTTCTTGAATATATCTGATTTTGAGAGGGAGAGATCTTTTAGGATTGAACCAACCACTTCAATATCTTTTTTAGTTGTTTTACCGTTTGAGGGTGAGAGGTTGTTAGAATCAACTAGAATAGTTAAAAGTATTAGTTTTTTAATGTGCGCAGATAATGAGGGATTATAGATTAATGTACAACACGATGCTACAGTATCTAACATAATTTCAGCTTCCGGGTGTTGATTTGAAGGGGAGTGATGATCTATAATTTTCGTAATCTTTGAACTTATTTTTGAATATAATGAAGATGAACAGGGGTAGTTAAAAGAGAGGGAGTTATGATCAACTAATATTACATTATAATCATCATTCAATTCACAATAGGATAGGAAATCGTTGACGTAAGTTATTTGCTCCTCGAAAGGTTCGATTTCTAAACACTTCTGAGTATCTGGTTTAAGCAGCAATGCATCTTGTAAGTAATTCATTACAGGCATGGAGGAGGGGAAAGACGATGATAAAGCGTAGGAAGATATTGTAGAGTCGAGATCACCGGCGGGGTTACCAAGGATAAAGGTTGGGGAGGGAGGGAAGGAGGAGGACATTGGAAGGAGGAGGACGAAGATGAAGAGGATAATGCTGGAGGTTGGGTGTTAGATTGTGCGATCGAGAAACACAGAAGTGAAAAACGAGGAGGGAGACAAAAAATATATTCACGTGAGAAATCATGGATTCGCAATAAAACAGTCGACGGTAAAAGGGTACAATTCCCTCCCACGACCCTCCATTATACCATATCTTACGTTATTTCGAAGTTATCGCTTGCCAGAGCATTCCCAATTTGGGATTTTCTCTTCCTTTTCTTTTCCGCCTCTCCTATTTCACACGCAAATTCTCCAATATGTGGTACGTACTTTCCACCTGATCAAGAGGGTAAAGCCTAGCTTAGTCGCACTGAAACTACGTGGTATACGTTTGAAGGTTTTTTTGAGTAGGTCGAATGAACTGTGACGAACCTGCATATGCACTGTGCCATTTTAATTCTTACACTCCTTATCGTCTTCCACCGCCAATCCCACTACCATATCAACGACGGCACACTCAAACTACACCTGCTGATACCATCTCCATCCTCTTATTCAATTTAAATAAATAACCTCTAACCCCAAAAAACCTCACCATCCACCCCGCTCCCCCAGTGGCATATTCGCAATCTTCAACTCCACCGATGCAACCTTACGTAAGACCTTGATCGCTTGTTCTGAGACTTTAAGGCATAGGGGTCCTGATTGGAGTGGTTATGAGATTATTGATAGTCCTACTGGTACAACTCACGGTACGTCCATTAAAAAAAAAGAGTTCACACGTAACGAGTAAAAGACTAACAAATTTTTTTAAAACAGGTATCGCGCATGAACGCCTCGCTATAATGGATCCCGAATCCGGCGCACAACCCTTAAAATCCAGAGATCAAACAGTCACAGTAGCAGCCAACGGGGAAATATATAACTACAAGGATCTATACACTGAGGTGAGCGCACTGGATTACGTTACGCGGAACGCGATAACGGCTCGTAAATTGGAGGAGCGTAGTAGTTTTAATTTAAACTTGCAAACAGCGTTCACACCACACACAATTCTAACTTAATAACGTCAATCGTTCACGCCGACGCTCGCTGCGCGCAGTTCCCCGATTATAAACCGCAGACTGGATCTGATTGTGAAGTTATTTTACCGCTTTACGAGAAGGTAAGGATCTTCCAATTTTAAAGGAGTGGAATTATTAATTAATTATTATGAACTAACACTAAAATTCTCTAAAACAGTACGGTCCTTCGATTGAAATGGCGAATGGTTTGAGGGGTATGTTCTCGTTTGTCCTCCACGATTCCAAAACCGACACCTTCGTAGCCGTCCGCGATCACATGGGTATCACACCCCTATACATTGGTTGGGGGGATGATGGGAGCACATGGTTCGCGAGTGAGATGAAGGCGTTGGTTGGGCATTGTAAGGTTTTGAAGCAGTTTCCTCCGGGGCATGTTTATTGTAATAAGGGGAAGGTGAGAAATTGAGACATTCGGAGCATTCGGGAGGCCATCCGATAAATTGACGAATCGTTATTCTAATAAACGCTTACGCCGCCCCGCTTCGCCGCCTCGCTTCGCCCCCGTCGCAGGACGCGAAGCAGTTCGTCAGGTGGTACAGTCCCGATTACGTCACCGACGTAACTCCTGTCGGCGGTCCCCTTCCCACCCAGGCTTACAACGCCAGCGCTTTGAGGAACGCCTTCGAGGCCGCCGTCGTCAGGAGAATGATGAGCGACGTCCCCTGGGGAGTTCTTCTTAGCGGAGGATTGGACAGCAGCTTGGTCGCGAGTATCGCTAGTAGGCATATCGCGAGGTAAGAATCTGGAGGAGCGAACGCGAGGAGCTGATAATGCGCCATTTTTATGTTGTAGATGAATCGTTGCAAGTGGCGCACTTCTCATTTCTAACTCGTTATCGTCAATCTTCACGTGACTCGCTACGCTTGTCGTCGCAGGAAGAGCACGAACTTCCCTAAGCTTCATTCTTTCTCTGTTGGGTTATCTGACTCTAGTGATTTACCCGCCGCCAAGAAAGTCGCTGATTTCTTAGGAACGATTCACCATGAGTACACGTACACTATTCAGGAGGGGTTGGACGCGATCGAGCAGGTTATTAAGCACGTGGAGACGTACGATGTTACTACTATTAGGTCGAGCACGCCGATGTTCTTGATGGCGAGGAAGATTAAGGCGATGGGGATTAAGATGGTTTTGAGTGGGGAGGTGAGTAAGAAGGCGAGGAGCGAAGCGACGAGTTTAATTTAGAATGTTCTTAATGCGAGGAGCGTAGCGGCGAATCGTATCGAGACGACGCTCCACTCAACTCCTCGCGGTATGTAACGATTTCGTTTTTTAATCATTCTAACTCGTCGTGAATTTCTAGGGCGCCGACGAAGTCTTCGGAGGATACCTTTACTTCCACAAGGCTCCCAACGCCCGTGAATTCCACGAGGAGACCGTCGACAAGCTCAGCCGCCTCTACATGTACGACTGCTTGAGGTGCAACAAGTCCATGAGCAGCTGGGGAGTCGAGCCGAGGGTCCCCTTCTTGGACGCCGACTTTTTGGATTTGGCCATGAGTTTGGACCCGGAGGAGAAGGTGCGCGTAGCGAGGAGCGAAGCGACGAGATTACGAAGGCATCGAAAACGCCGCTCATTTTGAAACGACGAGTATCACGAACGAACATTCTAAACTCTAACCCCCCCCTCCCCTCCTCGGACTTCGTCCTCACTCGCCACTCCTCACAGAGAATCCGCACCAAGAACCTCGCCAAGCCGGAGGACAAGAGGATCGAGAAGTGGGCCGTCAGGAAGGCGTTCGACACGCCAGACGACCCGTACTTGCCGGACGAGATCCTGTGGCGCCAGAAGGAGCAGTTCAGCGACGGAGTCGGGTACGGCTGGGTCGACGCTTTGAAGGATGCTGCGGAGGCCGAGATTTCGGACCAGGTGAGCGTCATCATTTACGGAATACAAATTTTCGACGCCCTTCTAACTCGTCGCTTCGCTCCCCCCCCTCCCCAGATGTTCGAGAACGCCGCCAACAGGTACGAGTACAACACCCCCCTCACCAAAGAGGGATTCAGGTACCGCCAGATCTTCGAGAGGCTGTTCCCCGGAAAGGCGGCTTACGAGACCGTCCCCGGAGGCAAGGTGAGAAATGAAAAAGAGCGGCGAGCCGAGGAGCGAAGCGACGAGGATGTATCGGTCTCGCTCCTCGCATCAAGAATACTCTAAACTAACTCGTCGCTTCGCTCCTCGCTACGCTAATCGTCGCAGAGCATTGCCTGCAGTACGGAGAGGGCCATGAGCTGGGACGCGAGCTTCGCGGGCCGCGCCGATCCCTCTGGAAGAGCCGCCGGAGTGCACGACGACGCGTACGACAACTCGTTCGTGGCAGACGACAACGAGAAGATCGAGAGTTCCAAGAAGAAGAGGAAGTTGTGAGGAGGGTGGTTTTGTGTGTTGGTGGGGGAATTAATTGAAGAAGTTTTGTCGGTGTTTTTTGAAGTGAAAGTGAAAAGTGTGCATTATTATTATGTAGGTTCCCTATGTGCTGGTTATAAATTATCGACGGCCCAAATTCCGAACGCTATCGTGGCAGCCATTCCGCCAAAGGAGAAGAGCAAAATCGGAGCATCGCCACCTGTGCGGGCGGTGAGCGAGCGAAGCGAGCCGCGTTAGAATTAGCGATAAAGCGTATTCATATCGTCGCTTCGGCGCTCGTAGTATACTCATTCAATCCACCTACACATCCTCGCTTCGCTCAGATTCCTCGCGTCGTACCATCAAGGGTCGTTCCGACGACGTCTCCAACCTTTTTCGCATACCGCCTCCTAGGCCCGCTGCACTGCGGACAGCGGAAACCGGCCCCCTGCTCCTCAAAATAGAACCCGGCGCACTCGTCGCGGTTGTAGACATAACCGCAGTCCTTGCAGACCCAGTCGCCTTCCCAGTAGCTATCGATGCGGGCCTGGTCCTCGGGGCTGAGCGCCTTTTTCTTCGTTCCGAAGACATTCAGGGAGGTTGATGTCTGGGGGGCCTGGGGGAGGAGGGGGGTTAGTATTGGTTTTGGGGGGGAGGGCGGCGGAGATCGGAGAGCAAGAGGTGCAAGCTAAGGCGAACCAACTCACTCGATCCGACACATCATTCGAGAAACTCACCGTAGTTTTTGATGTGAAAGTCAGAGGGGACGATGCGGGATTCAGGGTGAAGCCACTACCGCATACGGCCAGGATAAAGAGTAGGAATAGTTTGAGCATCTTTATTTGACGGTGATTAACACAAAAAACCAAAATCCAATTCTTCCAGCACAACTTCCAAAAGGCATAAAATGGCACGAACGCTGTGGATCCTCTTCATGGGCATCCTCACCCTCACCAACGGCTTCACCCCGCCCACGATCCAACGGAGAGCGACTCAAAGCCCGTTCAATGTTAATCCCCGGTTTTGCACCTCCTCGACTCCAGTCAGCACCGAAGGTCGGCCGGCGTTTCCCTCCGTTCCGACGGAGGGCGATTTCGATACTTCCGATGACGGAGTAGAGACGACCGCCGTGAGGGAGTTCGACGCGGAGTGGAAGAGACGTGCCTGGGGCCTGTACAAATTCACGCGCCCTCACACGATAAGAGGGACGGTGTTGGCCTCCATCGCAGGCACGACGAGGGCTTTAATTGACTCCCCCGCGATGCCGCTTCAGTGGTCGCTGCTCCTTCCCCGGGCCTTCATCGGCATGCTCGCGTTGTTGTTAGGGAACGCCTTCATTGTGGGAATCAACCAGATCTATGATAAAGGTTAGGGCGATGACGACGAGGAATGAAGCGACGAGATTATGAAGGCGCTTGCTGAGCTCGCAATAAGAACAATACGAACTAACTTTTCGCTTCGCTCCTCATTCGTTCCTCGTTCGTCCTCGCCACAGACATCGACATCATCAACAAACCATTCCTCCCAGTCGCCTCAGGCGAAATGTCCACACGCTCCGCTTGGTGGACCGTCGGGAGCTGCGGAGTGCTAGGCCCGCTAATCGTTTACAAGTACTTCAGCCCTCTCCTTTTTAAGCTGTACATGCTGGGCTGGGCTTTGGGGTCGCTTTACTCGGTGCCGCCGATCCGAACGAAACGCAACCCAATTGCTGCGGCGGGCACCATCGCTTTGGTTCGAGGTGAGGAGCTGCGAGGACGAAGCCCAGCGAGGAGCGAAGCGACGAGATAATTAAGCGTCACAATTACAACGAGGAGCGATTCCGAACGTGCTCGTCCAAATGAGCTCGTGAACTCGTCCAAATGAACTCGTTTAATTCGTCGCTTCGCTCCTCGCTTTATACTAACTCGTCGTTTCGCTCCTCGTTCGTCCTCGTTCTTCCTCGGCAGGTTTTTTGCTCAACTTCGGAGTGTACTACGCCGTCAAGGAAGCCATCGGGGCGCCGTTCTCGTGGAACCCCAAGGTCTCGTTCATCGCTCGGTTCATGACGGTGTTCGCGTCCGTAATTGCGATAACGAAGGACCTCCCAGACATCGAGGGCGACAAGCAGGCGAACATCAAGACCTTCGCCATCAAGGTAGGCGTCGACAAGATCGCTAAGGGTGGCGCCATCGTGCTCGCCCTGAACTACATCGCGGCCATCGCGCAGGGTTTACTCAGCTCGACAGGCTCCTTCAACCGAGTGGCCATGGTCGTCGGACACTCGTGCCTGCTTTCATGGCTCGCACGGAACTGGCTCCGCACCGACACAGACGACATCAGGAGCGTGAAAGGGTTTTACAAGAGCATTTGGGATCTGTTTTATTCAGAGTACGCGCTGTACACATTGATTTAATAATTTTTCGGGGAAGACGGAGGAAGATGAAAACGAAGTAAAAAGATAAGGATTTTGATGCTATAAAAATGAACCCTCTTTCAACCTACTTTCAACTTCACATTACGCACTCAACTTCCAATTTCCATTAAACCACCTCCCTTGAAGAGCTGCACCCGCCTTCTTCGAGCTCTCCCAATCCTCAACCATCCCCCCCGAATTACTTGTGCTTCCGCTTCTTCTTCTTCTTCTTCTTCTTCTTCTCCTTCTTCTTCGATTTCTTCTTCATGGACTCCCCCCACACTATCATCGCTGCCGTCCCTACCTCCCCCCCCCACCTCCCCGTCGACCACCTGGAACTGGCGCTTTCGATCGATCACGGTCTTGCGGTTCTCCTCTCTCTCTTGACCACAGCCTTTCGGGGACGTGGCTAACTCTCCGCCGCCGTAACCCTCCACCAGGCCGTTACGCCAGGTATTTACGGATTCGTGTGATGGAGTGGGCGCGACGTGCTTTTTGGGAGACGGGGTAACACTTGAGGTTGTAGAAATCGGAGAAGACGCGGGAGATTTGGGGGCGCAGTCTCTAACATTTTTCGTGATCGTCGGTGCTATCGGGGGAGGCGGCGGAGGAGGAGGGGGAACCCAAAGGAGGGGAGGCGGCGGAGTTTTTGTTTGGACGTCGGGTTTCTGCGTCATTATCGGGTTCGGATTCGGAAGGGAGCGTAATACGCACTGCGTCTTGCTTGCAAAATTCACGTTCTCGCACCTGGTACAAGCCCAATCGCCAGGCTGCACGACGACGCCAGGACCCGTCCGGCTCCCAAGAGAGATGAAGCTGCGCGCCTTTGGAATATGGCATTTGTAACAATCTACCCTGATCGGTAGATTTTCGTACGAACACGCGGCGCAGCTCCATCCTGGTTTCGGAGTGTGACACCGGTAACAATCAACCCTGCACGGGATGTTATCGAAAGCGCATGCGGAGCAACTCCAACTACCTGGATTTTCAGGGCGGAAGGATATTTGTGCATGCCTCCCTTGAATGGTAGGTGCGACTGCCTTAGACGTGACCGGGTTGACGTCAGGATACGTGGTAGCAGCGTCGGTAGACTTTTCGTCAGAGGAACTGATGTCCATCTCCATGTCCATGTCCATCTCAAGGAACCGAAGGCGGTCGGGACGGAGGCGACTTTCCGGCTGAGCCGGAGTGATCGGAGCGGGCTCCTTCGTCACGTTCTCCTGCAGGTCGTCCGTTTTCGTGTCCGTTGGAGCCGCCTTCATCGTTCTCGCCGTAATCAACGGAGAGGCAGGTTCAGCGACATCCTGGGCCTCCTTCTTGGTCTCGGAGTTGTCGAGGTTGGAGTCGTTAATACTCTCGACGGAAGCTACCATCGCGCTATCGTCTCCTTGAATTTCGGTTTCCTTCGCCTCAAGTTCGGACGCGAGGGGGCGATCAGGATCCCGGTGTTTACGACGTTCGACGTTACGATCAACGATTAGATGATCGCGATCTCCGCGTTTAGCTCATAATCGTATTTCTTGCGGTTGCATTTCTCCGTCCACCAAAACTGAAAGCAGCTTCCCTAAAATCTCGAGGTAATATGTAGCATAGCCGTAATCGGTAGCCGTATGTTTCACATGCATCAAAAGCTTTATCAGCTCGATCTCATCCATCGCTTTGGAGAGCTCCGCGCCCTCCGACTGAACGAGGGTCATCAACGCCGACAACTTCTCGTTTACCTCTTGACGCTCTCTTTGCGAATCTGACTTCTCAACGGCCAAGTGGATGAACTGAGCGTTGTACCCAGGACCGTTGGGAATGTTTGCAGCTTGCTGTTGATGTCGTTGTTTCAGGGCGGCGATTTCATTGATTACGTAGGTGAGGCTTTCGCCAAGCTTCGAGTGGGCGGCGGAGAAGAGCATGATCTTCTCGGAATTCGACTATATCTCGCTCCTATTAGCGTCGAGGCTCTTGCCTTGGGCCGCCGCAAACAGCCGGATCTAGCTCTTTGAACCGGCCAGACTAGGCAATATCTGGCTCGGTACGGTATCGCTGACCCTCAAGATCTCACTTTCTCTTTTCGCGATACTCTTCCCTTGCTGCGAGATCGCTTTCTTCGCGGCAGCGAGGTTCTCGACAAGCGAAGATATCTCACTCTCTGCGGCGTCGAGTTTCTAACCTTACGAAGAGATCTCGTGCTTTGCGGCTGCGAGATTCTCCGCTTGTGATTTCATGACGTTCCACAGAGCGGACATCTTATCGTCCATCAAGCGCTTGTGGACCGCAAACTTATCGTCCGTCAATTGCTTGTGGCTCTCTAGCTCGCTCGCATGCTGCTGTCTCATTAAAAAAAATCGGAATCGAGACTGGAAGAGAGGCGGACTTCAAGCATGTCCGCAGTGACGACGACCTGATGCACTTGAGCTTCAGGCGAGGAGAGCAAGGATTGCTCCAACTCTTCTATATTTATCTCTTTCTTCACGCCAACGATGTCGAAGTCCACGTTAGTGTCACCATCATCAACATCGCCGCCGTTATCTAGCGCTCTTTTCCTATTCACGGTCTCTGTCTCCATCGCGGCAAAGTTGGCGAGGGTAGAACAAACTTTGGAGTGCTAAAATTCTTTTTGTGGCGCGGGAGATGTGGTTATGGAGGAAGTAGAGGGGAATAAGGGAAGAATTATCGGGTACAGGGGCGATGAGCTTCTGAAAATGCGTGAGGGAGGCTAATTCGACACGATTTCATTCCTTCTCCTCCCTCAAAAAACCTGGAATTGATTCTTGTCTCATTCTCCTCTTTCTGTTCGCCCCCTATTCATCCGCACAGTCTCCGCTCCGATATTCAAGATTATCTACTCGCCCCATAGAAACCGCGTGTACACGCCGCCAAGGACCATGGCTTTCCCCATTACTCCGGCCAACAAAGCGGCGGCGCGCGAGACAGATTCGCTGCTTCCCCTTTCGCAAGGAACCGAGCCCGCCAACAAAACAAGCTCAGCAGTCACAGGAGGCTTGAGCTGGGCGCCCACGAGGCCACTCCTCATCGCGTCGCTTCTCACGACCGCCTCGCTCCTCACGCTGTACGTCCTCTTCCCGACACTGCAAGCGCCGTCCTACACCTCTTCTCAGTTCCTGGGCTTCGGCATCAACACCGGTGGGAGTCCTGATCTATCGCAGTGCCCGTCCGGCACACTCGGTATTCTCGGTTTGGGCGAAGAAGGTGAGACAGGGTTCACTGCGAGCTTCTTTCTGTCTACGCAATTCTAACTCGTCGCTTTCGCTCGTCACACACAGCCTCCGGAAGCTGCTACCTAGGTTGGAGAGACATTGAAAAAGATGTTACGAAGCGGCTCAAAATAATGGAGGACGCCATCGAAACCGCCTACGCCTCCGCCGACAACTCTGACGACGTTTTGAAAATCTTCGTCGCTCCTGAGTTCTACTGGCGAGGGCCGGAGGGCGCGTACGACGCGATGGGCCTGTTGCAGGCCGGAGGCGAGTTCAACGCCATCAGCGAGATTTGTGAGCGTCTGACGACCGTCGTGTCCGCCGAGAAGTTCAAGAACTACATCTTCGTCTTCGGAACCATCATCGCCGCGACTCCCAAGTCCTTGAAAGAGGGGGAGAGCGAGAAGGAGGAGGAGGTGAGGCGCTGCGAGGAGCGAAGCGACGAGCTGGCAGTGCAATATTTCGTTACGAGGCAAGAAGCGAAGTGACGAGCATTAAAGAATATTCTAAACTAACTCGTCGCTTCGCTCCTCGGCTCGCTACGCTCGTCGCAGGACGGCGAGTGGCTGTTCTTCAATTTTGCGCCCATCATGAGCGGGGGGAAGAATGGCGCTAAAATGCTCGCGCCGAAGGAGTACGTGAGTTACATCGATTTCTTGAGGCCGGTCGAGGAGGTGAGAAGCTGTGAGGACGAAGCCCAGCGAGGAGCAAAGCGACGAGCTAGAGGATAATATTATTATGCAATCCGTCGATTCGCTCCTCGTGGTCTCCGCTGTTTTCATCGCTTCTCGTTTCTAACTCGTTATCGCCAATTTGCAGGGCGCGAACGAAAAGTTGCCGTGGGCTTTCGACGTCACCGATGAGGACATGAACGGCAAGCATCATTACGATTTTGATATTTGGGAGAAGTATTCTGTTTATTTGGAGGAGGTAAGAGGAAAAGGGAAAAAGGGTGAAGCGACTTAAAATGTAGAAATGTAATGTACCTCGATTTTCTAACACGGCTCGCTTCGCTCACCGCTCACTTTCCAGACCCTCGGATGGAATCTCGTCCGCCGAAACTTCTTCGAGCTGATGGGAGTGCGCTTCAGCATCGAGATCTGCCTGGACCACGCCGCAGGCGAAGCCAAGAATAACTTTATGAAGAAGGGCGGAGGCGTGATCGACGAGATCAAGCCCGCGCAGATCAGCCTCGTATCTTCGGCGGGCATGATGATAATGGATTCGAACCTAATCCTGGCAGACAAAGGGGTAGTTTACCACCAAGACGGGCTCTACAATAGGACGAGCAACGCCAAGGTTAGGAGTTTCAAGCCGACGCAGACGATCAACGAAAAGAAGCACGACATGCTGCTGGACGCGACGCGGAGTTTGTTCAAGATAAGGGGGGTGGAAGTTGAGAAGGAGGTGTATTTGTGGGGCGGGGAGAAGAAGAGGGTTAAGGTAAGAAGAGGACAGCGAGGATGTGGAGCGACGAGTTGAGAACATTCTAAACTAGCGAGGAGCGGAGTGGAGCGTCGACTAGATACAATTTGCCGCTACGCTCCTCGCAATAAGAACATTATAAACTAACTCGTCGCTTCGCACCTCGTGCTTCGCTCCTCGGACTTTTTTCCTCGGTAGGATGAGCTATTTTCCACCTTTGCGTACAAGGAGACAGTGCTTCCGAGAGTCAGCGTTTTTGAGAAGGTCGACATTGCAGAGTTGTAGGGATTTTATATTGTCAGCTGCGCGCCATCTAGTTAGGTTAGGTGGTTTTGATGCGCTGAAAGAATTAACAAAAATAGGAAATATACGCAGGGTTATAGAATCAATTCGTTGTTGTTGGGCTTATTTATTATTGATTCATTTATTTCTTGTCTTCCATGAGCCAGTCGTCGTGTCGCCGGCGGTGCCTGCTCGCCGTCGCTTCGGCATGAATTGAACGATTTGCAGTTGTATTATCGAAATGCGACGGGTTTGCTCGGATTTATTGACGGAGTCAGAGTTAAGGTATTCTAGAAGAAAGTTTTCGGGCGTAGAGCGCGGACGTAGCCCCCCACAGAAGATGGTGAAAGTCAAATCGCATTCTGTCAAAATTCCTTCAAAGTTGTTTGAAAAAATCGAACTTCGATCGTCGATTAGAAACTCAACAGTAGTCTACCCCCAAAGCTCCTGCAACAGCACACCTCGTTCTCTCTCACAACGCTCCACGCGTCATCAAATCAAAGTTTTTGAAGGGCAAAAGCGTTTTTTGCGCAATCCTCGATTCATCGGACCGAAGTCAACAACTGTACTCGAGATTTCCCGCATTCCACCCCCGTCAAAATATGCACACCCTCTTCTCCTACCTCTCCACCACCATCCTCCTTTCCCTCCTCCTCTCATTGCTAATAAATCCAGCCACCCCCTCCTCTCCACCCTCCTCTTCCCTCTCCAACCCCCTCCCTCCCCCCCCTCCTCCCTCTATCCACAAATACAAATCCCACATCTCCTGGATAAACGGAATCGCCCACACTCCCTCCGATGCCAAAAACACCGCCAACACAATGGCGACGTACTTCAATCGACCTGTTAATTATATTCATAATCCTACCGCGATGAGTAAACCGAGGGATGCTGTTGGTTATGTTAAGGATTTAACGCAAGCGACAACTCAACTCTTCGGTCGTATAACAGCAGAAGTGAACGACCTAGTCTCCCACCTCCGCTTTCTCTGTAAAAACACCGGAGAACATGGTAAAGTCCTCCACCTTTGTCACAGTCAAGGCGTTCTAATAACATATTTAGCCGCAAAAGAATTAACAAATGACGAGAAGAGTAAAATTGAGATTATAGCGTTCGGAGGAGCTGCGGCGATTACGACGGGGGAGTTTCCGGAGTTTCACCGGTGTGTGAATTATTATAGTTTGAATGATCCGCTTTTACAGGTGCGCAAGTTTCACTGAACTCAATTCAATTCGTCTCTAAAAGAATAAGCACTTTGTACTAACGTCGTCGCGTTCCGCGTAACTCGCCCCACCCGCAGGTCGTCACGCCTGCCGCTCGCGCTCTCTCTACCGGCCTTCTGTCCTTCTCCGTCAAGACCGGCGAGCCTGAGTTCGTCTTCTTAACACCTAAGGGCAACGACCCAATTGTCGATCACGGTTTACTGGGCCCAACGTACAAGGACATAGTATTACTGGAAGGTCAACGCTACGTTAAACATTACGAGACGAAAATATACAAGCTTTACGACCTTTTTTATAATATGCAAGCTAGAATGGACGCGGTGTGTAGGATGATTATAGAGGCTACGATTATCAAGCTCGTTTTACTTTTGAGGGCTTTGTACGCTAAATTTAGAGAGGTTGGGATTGAGGTTGTGAGAAGGATGAATAGCGCGAGAGTGAAGAATGTGGATTTGAATGTGAATACGACGGCCACGATACAGGAGGCGATAGGATGATGCTTATAATAAATGATATATAATTTTGATGAAAAACCAATCAGACGCTTCAAGTATCTACATTGTCCTCGCGCGGTTCAAAACTCCCATCAGCAGCGCGCTCTTATTACCCACAGCTTTCAAGTCCATGTTCGCGAATTCGTTCAACGCGGCGGCGCAGCTGTTGGGCTGAATTTGAGACATGAGGGACAGGATTTGGGGGGGGAGGGTTTTAGGGTCAAGGCCTGCGACGAGTTGAGAAGCGAAGCGACGAGTTAGATTAGAAGGTTCTTAATACGATCCGTCGTCGCTCGAGCTCTACATCCTCGTCGCTTCGCTCCTCGGCTCACCTGTTTTAGATTCCAACGCAGTCAAAGCGTATTGCACTACCAAAGGAAAAGACTCGATAGTTATCGTTGGGCGTCCGGGGGAAATTTGTTGGGGAGGAGGCACTGGAACTGGAACTGGAACTGGATACGAAACCGTGTTCAACATCGCAACAGCGCTTGCGGCTTGTGCGGCGATGGCGGACAGATCAAGGTTGAGCGCTGGAGGTGGCTGAGACATCAGCATTGTAGGAGGAGGAAACACCTGCGAAGGCATGTGCGGCATTTGCTGCATCTGCGGCGGAGGCAAGTACTGCTGTTGCTGTTCGGCGGGGGGGAGGCCCAGGGTTTGAATTGGCTGCGGCTGCGGGGGCGGTCGGGAGCCTAAAACAGGAGACGCCTGGTCCCCCCCAATTCGGCTCAGCTGCTGTTCCCACGTGGGCTTGACACGGACGGGTTCAGGCGCGGGAGCGCGCTGCTGCTGCTGGAGGTACGGGTTGGCCCTGTTGTGCTCCGGTGCGCACTGGCCTCCGGTGCGCTCTCCCGTCTTGGGATCGATGACGTGATCGCGACCTGCGACGACGCGTAGCGAGGAGCGGAGCGACGAGTTAGTTTAGAGTGTTATTAATGTGAGGAGCGCGTAATAGTCGCATTTCCGGCGAGGAGCGAAGCTACGAGTTCGTAGACAATGCGTTCTCTACTTTACGAGCGAGCCTTATATTACGACCAAATTTGTCGTATGACCGGCGAGGAGCGAAGCGACGAGTTCGTAGACAACACGTTCTGTACTTTACTCGTTGCTTCGCTCCTCGCTCATAGACAACGCGTTCTGTACTTTCCTCGCTCCTCAAGGAGCCTCATTACGACCATAATTATTGTATTCCCAACTCTTCGCACGTAATAGTCGCATTCCCAGCTCGTTGCTTCGCTCCTCGCTGGGCTTCGTCCTCGCAAAACTCCCTCCTCGCAGCTCTTCTCACCTCCGTTCTTGTAGTTGTTGACGATTCCCATCAGGTACCCTCCGAAGTTCCGGATGTCTTGTTTCTTCTCGGCCGAGACGGTCTGCAGTTCTAGAATGGAGCAGATCGCTTGGTTCTCCGTGCATTCTTTCAGCCTTTCGAAGACTGCGGTGTGGGGGTGGAGGGGGGCGAGGCGAGGAGGCGACCGAGTTAGATTTAAATTTTTTTAATAATAACACACGAATATATATAAAATTTCACGCACCCCTTTGATCAAACGCCCCCCTCTTACAAAACCCACTACCAAACAAATCATCTAACGCCCTACAAGTCTTCTCACTCAACCCTCCCTCCATAGTCCTCATCGCAAAAGGAATCGCGTGCGTTTGAGGTCTGTGACGAGCGTAGCGACAAGCATTAGCGAGTTGATGAACGATTGTTGTTAAATATGTTAGAATAGCTCCTCATTCCGCCTCATTTCCAACCATAAATTCAGAATTCGTCGCGTTCGCTCCTTGCAGGCGTTCGCACCTATCCCTATCATCAACTTTATCCCTTAAAGCCTTCGGCCCACCTCTCCCGTCGCGTATGAAACGTTTAATTATACCGATTAAATAACCTTGATAAGAGTTAATAGAAACGCGAGAATCAATGTCGCGTTGGAAGTCGGAGAGGGCGGAGTTTTGGAGGGTTATGGGGAGCTTGGAGAGGTAGTTGGAGACGGCAATGTTTATTATGGAGGGGTCGGAGCGGATGAAGGGGGGGAGGCGGAGGTCAGGGTGGAGGCCTTGGATGTAGTTGGAGGGTTGGGAGGGGGGGCGGGGGGGCGGCGCGTTGGGAGGAACGATTATCACGATGCGACGAATGTTGCTGCGAATGTTGCTGCTGTGTGTGTTGCTGCGGGTTGTAGTCTCGCCTCGGAATGCTGTTAGGGTTTTGCTGCTGGCGTTGCTCGTGCGGAGGGGGGGGAGGCGGAGGGCGCGGCGGAGGCGGCGGAGGGTTCCGCGGAGGGGGAGGCTTGGAATTGTTGTTGTTATTGCGGTGAGTAGGCGAGCGTTGTTGAGGGGGAGGAGGCGGGGGAGGGGGAGGAGGAGGAGGAGGAGGAGGGGGAACGGCGTCGTCGTTGTTGTTGTTATTCATTGTGGACGAAGACGACGATGCATCTCCGCCCCAGCGCGACTTCTTACGAGGCACGGCATTGTGTGCGTTGTTGTTGTTGTTGTTGCTGTTGTTGCTGTTGTTGCTGTTGGTCCTCTTGCTGCCAGGTTTATAGTCAAGTGGATTGCTGCCGCCGCCGCCAACGCTCAGCTTCTTCGCCTCCTCCTCATCGGCCTCATTGGCGTCATACATGACGAGGGCACCGACGAGCTCAGCCTTCTTGCCCTTGCTGTGAAAGCCCAGGCCGCGGGAGCCGCAGAGGGCCTTCAAATCCGCGACCTTTAACTTCGTGTAGTCCATCATGGTGATAACGGACGAATGTTTTTATTAATAAAGGAGTGGATTGAGGAATATTTAAGAAGGAACGACGTTTGTGAGGAGATATTGGGGAGCTAAAAGTGGACGCGACGGAACGTGACGAAAATTAATTTGGGAGTGTGTTTTTGGGTACAACTTAGTACGTTACAATACAACTTAACACAACTTAGCATAGGACAAGGGGACAGAGTGGAGCTGGGGACCGATAATTCGCACGGAGAGGCAGCGTGGGGCGCGAGCGAGTAGGGTATGTGATGTGACTGGAAAGTTGATTTTGGGATTTTAGTGCCATAAACTGCGCTTCTAGAGCATCACAGAGATAGCGGGCATAGTTTGTGGGCCGCTTAATCAACAATTGTGACTAATTTTAATAGATAATCAATAGATTAGCGGCGTTTAGGATCATTTTAGACAAGATCTTCGAGAAGGCCGGCTTGGGATATTAGGACGTTAGAAGAGGCCCTGCTGTTGAAGAGAGCGAATTGAACGAATGGAGCGCATAACGGATAGCCGCTACTACGCCGCTGCGGTGTACGCAGGTTCGACGATATTCCTGTTCGCAGACCAGAACCTTCTGTCGCCCAACCTGTCCATAGTAGCAGAGGAGTTTGGGTTCGACGATGAGGAGAGGGATAGGTGAGTTCGATGAGGGCGAGGAGCGGAGCGACGAGTATTATTGCGTCGCTGAGTATTGACGAACAAACATTCTATATTAGCGAGGAGCGCAGCGACGAGATTACGAGTGTTGTGGATTGTAGCTCGAAAGAGAACTTGTCGCATGTCGCTCCAAGGGTTACGAACGAGCCGTAACCGAAGGCGCTACAACTCTTCGATACGCTCCTCGTATTAACTAACGAATGGATATTCTATACTAACTCATCGCCTCGCTCCTCGCTGTCGTCGTTCGCTCCTCGGCTCGCTTCGCTCGTTCACTCCCCCCTCCCCCCGCTCGCCTTGGCAGAAAACTTGGAGGCTACGTCGCTCTGGCGTTCTTCACCCTCGGCTGCCCCGTCTCCTTCCTAGTGGGCTACCTCGCCGACCGCCATCGTCGCATCCCGCTCTTCGCCTTAATAATAGTCTTGGGCGAGGGAGCCTGCTTCTTTACGTACTTCACCACGACGTACACGGGTCTTTTGGTCACCAGGGCGCTGACGGGAATCAGCGTGGGAGGGGCACTGCCGTTGATCTTTTCGCTGTTGAGCGATATGTTCGGGAGCGAGCATAGGTGCGAGCGGGGAGAGGAGGAGCGAAGCGACGTCTTAGAAAAAGTTTCACGATCTGTACGGGTATGTGCAGCCACTCAATCGATAATATTCTAACACGCTCATAAAATATCATCACATCACAGACAACTCGTGTCGGCAATGGTCGGAGGAGGAATGGGTTTCGGAATAGGCGAGTAACCCTATCATTACCCGACCTGACGCGAAACTTCGCTTCACAGAAAAGTCTAACACCCACAAACACCCCGCCATAACCCTCGTTCAAAACTAACTCGTTGCTTCGCTCCTCGGCTCGCTTCGCTCGCCGCAGCCTTCGGTCAAATGCTAGCTGGCTTCGTCGGCCCCGCATATGGGTGGAGGTTACCCTTCATCATTGTGTCCATCCCCGCCTTCATCTGCGCGCTGCTGATGCTGACGACGTTGAAGGAGCCCGCGAGGGGAGGGCAGGAGGCCGCCGTGAAGGAGATCGGAGGGGGGAGTGGAGGAAGGGTGCAGGACAGCAGTGGCGGAGGTGGGAACAAAGAGTGGGTCGAGCGCGAGAACGGCAATATCCCAGCTAGGAAGGCCGTCTGCGTTCCGGACGTTTACAAGCCCAGCGAGGACGGTTGGGAGACCTTCAAGCAGGTGAGCGGAAAGGGGCTCTCATGGCGATGCTGCTGAACAAGACGTATTTAATCGCAAGCGTCTGCAACAACGTCCCCTTCGGAATGATCGAGCTCGTGCTGAGGGGCATCGGGAGGGAGCACTTCGAGAGGCTGCTGAATTTCATCGCAGTGAGGATCGTGCTCATTATCGCTTTTCTTCAACAAGTACAACAACTTTGACTAACTCGTCTCTGGCTTGCTCACAGCTCCTACGGAACAAGACGGCGATGCTGCTCTTCTTGCAGGGCCTCCCCGGTTGCCTGCCCTGGGGCCTCGTCTACGTATTTTTGAACGACTACCTGAGCAACGACAGAGGGCTGAGCATCGAGTCCGCCACGCTCGTCATCACGCTGTTCGGAGTGGGCTGCTTCGGCGGGCTGGTGGTCGGGGGCGCCTACGGGCAGTACCTGCAGGGAAAGAGTAGTAAGCAGCCGATAATTTTGATGGCCGTTACGGAGGTGAGAGGGCAGGAGAGGGGAGGAGAGGGGAGGGGAGGGGAGGAGCGTAGCGACGATGTGTATGAGTTTGATGATGAGGTTTTCGACGATTGAGCCCTTAAATTGATTCTAACACAAAAATGAAAATAAATGCAGATAATCGGTTGCTTTCCGCTGTTTTACTTGCTCAACAACGTCGGGGAAGGCAGCAGCTACGGCGTCGCACTGCTCTTTAGCATGCTCAGCGGCTTCATGGCGAGCATCACGGGACCCAATGTCAGGGCGGTTTTGCAGAACGTTACTTTGCCCGAGCAAAGGGGAGCAGCGTTCGCTCTGCTTAATACTACGGACGACATTGGAAAGGGAGCGGGACCGTTTGTCATCGCACTGATGGTGACGGCGTTTGGTGACCGGCAGCTCGCGTTCAACGTGGTTATTTTGGGTTGGCTGCTGGGTGGCATTGTTAACGGCTTAATTTACTTTACGGTGGAGGTGGACGAGGCGGCTTGTCAGAAGATAGTGAGGTAAGAAACTTCCAAGAATGAAGCGACCAGCTGATAACGCGCCGTTTTGCTATTATAGATCGATTGCGCAAGCAGCGCCAGGCTCGACGTCAATGCCGCTTTCTTCGCTTCTCGGTTCTAACCCGTTATCGCCAATCTTCACGTAAATCGTTTCGCTTGTCGCAGGGAAACTTATGTGAAAAGTATCGAGATGGCGAGCTTGGACGAGAGAAAGAGTGAACAGCTGAGCTTGATGGGATTGGGAGGAGCAGGCGAGGTAGAGAAGCCTAGAGGGAAGAAAGTTGGAGTTGGAATGAGTGGAGGGGTGGATGACGGAGAGGAGTCGGTGGTGATAATTGACGTCTAGAAGACAAATTAAGGAATGGTGTAGGGAGGGGCGCGGGAGATAATTTAAAGAGTTAAAAATAACAAAGCTAAAAGCTAATTTTGCTACTGGAAGTAATTTGAAATGTTAATAAGTTTGAAGTCTGGAGCTGGGG
>BLQM01000069.1:0-34864 GCA_012489335.1 Triparma laevis f. inornata
ATAACCATAACCATAACCATAACCATAACCATAACCATAACCATAACCATAACCATAACCATAACCATAACCATAACCATAACCATAACCATAACCATAACCATAACCATAACCATAACCATAACCATAACCATAACCATAACCATAACCATAACCATAACCATAACCCTAACAGATGAAAGCTCCGGCGACCGGTCATCAATAGTGCGAAGAACCTAATGACGTGTCTCCTCGAAAGCGACGACGACGAAAAGAGGTTTGCGCAGCATTCGCTCTACCCGTGGTTGACCGATGAATAGTTGCGCTACCCGAAATGGTTGGCCGAGGATAAATAGTTAAAAAAAGCAAACCCTTTTACATCTCAAAAAAACAATCATTTCCCCAAATCATCAACCAACATCTCTAAACCCTCCTTAACCTCCGCCTCCCCAAGAAACCCCCACAAATCCTCTCCCTCCCTCTCCTCCGGTGGTTCCGGAAAACAATAAAACTTCGTCTCCAACCCAATCATTTTACAATATTCTTCAACCGTTTCTCTGTTGCTAACGAGGTCATAACTGCAACGAGAGCGTAGCGAGGAAGGAGCGAACGCGGAAAAATGTGTCAGGAAACCTAAAATAAACGTACGAAATAAGACCTAAAACGCCTCTCCAGTCGCGGCTCACGAAGTCTCCGCAGCAAGCGTAGTCTCGTAGCGACGCCGACGTTGAGACGTGTCGCTACTAACGTTCGCTGAATAACGAACGGCGCTTCGCTCAGCAAGTCTCCACCAACGATGTGACTGTTGCTACTAGCAGTATTCTCAGCTCGTTGAGACTGTCGCTACATCGCCCCGTCGCTTCGTATAACTACGTTTGCCGAATAACGAAACGCTAATAATCACGTCATTCTCTGATTCGAACATACCTTTTATCATTCCCGAAAAAAACAATCCCTTCAACTCTATTCCCGTGAGACAACAAACTCTCCAAACTAGAAATAGTAGTACTAACTCCCCCCAACTTGGGGTCACCTACTAATATCGAAGGGAGGTTTAATCGAGAGTATAAATTCGCTTGTGTCGTATAAACCAAATTCGTGTCCTTGTAAGACATATACCCTTTTAAAGGTGCAGAAGGAAAAGCTATACTAGGACTTAATACACCTCCCGCCGTTTCAATAATATTATGCCCGGAGGTTATTGATTTAAGTATATTCTCGTTTATTTCATCATCAGTAATATACTCTTTCGTCCTCTCTCCAGTCAAAATACTAGCTAAATGAGGACTACAAGGATAAGGATCATAAGCTTTGATTGTTATACTATTAAGATTAAGATTAGTAGTATCACTATAAGTTTTTATTAAATCCTCGTCCCAGGGAGTTCCGCATTGAAGAGGTTTTATGTAGGTTAAAGGTTTTGTTTTTGTTATGTGGGAGGAGAGGGAGAGGGAGAGTAAAGTTTTACCGATTGAAGTGTTGGAGGAGAATATTAGATGTTTTAGGGACATGAGAATTTAGCTGAGAAATGGGTTTGATTATTCTTTTTTGGGCTTCTGGGGCATAGGATTCTGCGTAGAAGTTATCGACCAATTACTAGAAGTTTTAGATAAACCGTTATACTGACTTAAATGTTGTATCCCCTCCTTTGCTTCCTGTATTTTAGCTTCTAAAACTTCTCCACTCAAAGTCTTGTGGGATTTGAATTCAAGGCGGATTTCAGTGTAGAGTTTGGAGGCGTTTTTGGAGGGGAAAGTTTGGAGACCGCGAAGGAGGGATTTGTAGAGACGGAGAGAGTTTGATGACATGCGAATTGGGAGGTGGCTGAAGAAGGGAGAGAGGGGGGTTAGACGGGCGTGAGGGCATTGACGGTGGGAATGCGATCGTATTATGATGTTTATTCTAGGTTTGCGACGAGGCTGCAGACGGGCCTGGTCGTGCGCTCGCTGATTTCCTTTATTTATTTCATATTGCGTTCCTACGCTTTCTCGTGTGAACAAGTTAGGGTTTGTTCTTCCGAGATACCATGAATTGACGCACAGGCCTGATCGTGCACGCTATCAAGCTCACCAATGAGCGAAATGTGGGAGCGAAAACAAAATCACTGAAAAACGAGTCACTGCTCTTCGTACGATCAATTAGCACGACTTTCCTTAAAGCTGCCTATTATCTAGAACATTCCAAGTCACCTCATTAAACTTTCCAACCCTCACATCCCCTTAAAACGTTTAAATCCTCCACCACTTCTTCCCCCGTCGCGCCAAAGAAAACTCTTCTTCCCCTCCTCAAATGTGGTCCTCCTTACTCGCCTCCGCCTCCTCAACCACTCAGATCGGGATCGATCTCCCTTCAAACTTCGGCGCCGGTGAAGAATCCGATGAAGATCATAGTAAATTCAGTGATTTTATTAAGTCTCGTGACATTCCGATTGCAGTGGCCAGCTCCCCCCAGGAAACTGCGGTGGAGGGAGGGGAGGAGGGGAAGAAGGGGAAAAAGAGATTAAGTAAGAGGGAGAGGAAGGATGAGAAAAAGAAGACAAAGAAGAAGAAGATTGCGGCGGTGGCGAGCATTGTCGAGAGTGTGAAGGAGGAGGAGGAGGAGGAAAAGGAGAAGGAGGAGGTTGTCGTGGATGATGTTAAAGAAAAGAAGAAAAAGAAGGTAAGAAGCTGTCTCGTCCGCGTAAATCACCTCGCTACGAACACGAATTATTTGCGCTCTCAATCCTGCTTCGACTGCTATCTTTAGTCCAGATGGGCAAAGCAGCTTTCAACCCGCATAATTCTAACTCGTAAACGCCAATCCTCATGCAACTCGCTACGTGAGGAGCAGAAAGAAAAGAAAGAGAAAAAGGAGAAAAAATCCAAGAAAGAAAAAAAAGAAACGACCTCAAACCCCACCACTCCCCCTCTGCCAACCTTCCCCTACCCAACTGATTCCTCCGACCACTGCGAAACCCCCTTAATCGCTTACACCCACATCTCCCCCCTCCTCTCCCACCTTTCAAAAACCTCTCCAAACCTTAAAATCTATGATCCTTATTACTGTGACGGTTCTGTTGTTAATAAATTAGGTAATTTAGGTACGAATAGCCGTCTTGGAGTCAAACGCGGCTGAGGATGAGCAAGAACGCTAATCAGCTGAGAATTACGGAGAGTAATGATAGGAGCAATTTATGTTATGCGGAACGTCAACGAGCTTCGATATGTTCACCACTAACACCCTCGCTTTGCTCTTGCTCGCTTCACTCGTCTTAGGGTATTATAATGTCCATAATTTAAAAGAAGATTGCTACGATATCTGGTCGAATAATCGTGAGCCTGAACATGATTTAATATTAACGAATCCTCCGTATTCTGAGGATCACGTTGAGAAATTAATTACTTGGTTGGTAGGGAATAAGATGAAAGGGAAACCGTGGATGCTTTTACTTCCTGTATTCTTTCATAAACATGGTTATTATAAGGAATTAACGAAACATATTAAACCGTTTTATCTCGTCCCGAAAAAAAGATACGTTTATCTTCCTCCTGAAAACTTTAGATCGAAGACGAAAAGTGATACACATAAAAAAAGTAGTCCGTTTACATCAATGTGGTATATTTGGGGTGGTGATAGTAATAGGAATGAAGAGTTGATTAAGGTTTGGAATAGATTGGGAACGGAGGGGGTGGAGATTGCGAGGAGTAGGAGTGGATTGAGGGATTTGAGGAGGAAGGGGAAGTGAAGAATGGTTTTTTGTGAAAATATATGTATGGTTGGTTTTTATTTATATGTGTACTGCGTAAGTGTATTTTATTGTTCTTAGGGTTGTTCCATTGTTCTAGTACGTGTAGGTAGGTAAATGTTTGTCTTTCTTGATTCTTGATAGATCCCAGTTCTTGTACATGTCTCTGTTGAACGACGGGGCTTTGTAGAACATGCTCGACATGTCTACGACTTTTTCAACATTCCACTCTTTCAGATCACTGTTGAACGTGGTGGCGATTTGGAACAAAACGCTCATGTCCTTACAATTCCCAACGTTCTAACCTGAAAGATCGCCGGTGAGCGACGAGGCTTTGATGAACATAAACGCCATGGTCGTAACGCTGCTGGTATCCCAAAGTGAAAGATCTTCGTTGAAGTCCTTGTTCCAATGATTGCCTTGTTTTATCTCTTCTGTCGTCGCACCAAACAGGAATCTCATGCTTGTCACCGCTGACGTGTCCCAGCCCGAGATGTGGCCGTACCTGGTCTCTGCCTCATCCTTGTTCGAACACCACAACCTGACCATCGCCTTCAACTTCTCGTCCGCGTCGCTTAGAAGCACGTGCCGTTCTCTCGGCTTCGCACTTTTTTTGTCTCTAAGTTTGCCGTTCACGCTCTTCAGCTCGCTCTCCACGCTCTTCAGCTCCTCTAAAACGCTCTCCATTTTCTCGTTCATCTCCTGCTTCGTGGCCTTCATCTCTTCCCTCATGCTAGAGCACCATCGACATGGCCGACTCCTCGTCCTGACGCTGTTCGACGCGATTTCCTTGCGGGTTGTTATGCTCTTGTTTGATGTCCACTAGCGCCTCCAACTTCACATCCTGCGGAATCGCCGCGCTGTTCGCTCCTTCCTCCTCGTTCCCCTTCCTCCTCTTCGAGCTCGGTGGCATTTTCGCATTGGATGGGGATTGGCTAGACATCGGTTTTGGTAGCGGTAGGTGTGTATTTAGGGGGATGAAGGGGGACTGGTGTGCTACAAGAGAACGTAGAAGGCGAAACAGACTTTGGGGTTGAGCGTGGGACGGTGAAAGTGACGAGCTGAAAATTGAGGGAAGAAAATCTGGAGAAAAGTTTCTGTCCAATTTCTCGAAACCTACGAAACACGATGTCCAAGTCTGTAGCCTCCGAGTCGCTTGATCACAACAAGAGCCGAGAAATGAGTGGGAAGAGGGGATCAGGAGATGAGGGGTGTGAGAATGAGGAGGGGATTCTCGAGCTCCTGGCGACGGAGAATTTGATGATTTCGACGGTGGTTTCCACTGTCCCTGCGTCGAACGATCAGTTCATGCACACGCCTGAGTTCAGAAGACACTTCGTTGAGTACGTTCCGGACGATACGTTGATAGCGCTGAGGTTGGCGACGAAGCCGTGGATGTGTGAGATTGAGAGCTTACTGAGAAGAATCGTCGAAAACGGCGGTCAGAGAGGCGCGATGATCGTTGAAGGTGGGAATAATTTAAGTTATAAGGTTGCCAAAGCTCAACAAGAGAGGCGTAAGCTCATAACGCGGGTAGCCATTTTTCTAAATACTACGAAGGTCGGAGATTATGCTTGCATGTACGCCGCCAATCTCTTCGTTGTAGTAGAAATCCCCGAGGGCGTTGAGAGCATCGGTGATTAGGCCTTCTATGCCGTAGTTTGACTACCGTATCTTTCCCGACGACGTTAATTTCAATTGGTTCATTCGCCTTCCACTTCTGCTCCAGTCTAGACAATGGCGATCTCCTCCACACAAACCTTCAAGAAATAGGTCAATGCGCCTTCGAAGATTGCTCAAAACTAACATCGATGACGATCCCTGACTCTCTTCAAACGCCTGATGAAGATGTCTTCGCCTGTTGCTACAAGCTAGTCCCCTCCAACTTTCACATTAACTCCGACAACGACGCGGTCATCGCCTACCTCCGCACTCAACAGAAAATCGCCGCGCTCGAAAAGATCAACGCCGAGCAGGCCGCAGAGAACACGGCGCTAAAAGTGAAGAACGCCGAGCAGGCCTCAGAGATTGCATGGTTGAAAGAGGAGAACACGTCCAAAATTAATTAATCGAAACGCTCACATTTTCAATGTCAACCACCGTTTTTATTAATTATTTCCTTTAGGGTTTTTTATTCGCACCCTCGTGAACGTTCCTAACGTGTCGCTTCAAATTCCCACCTTGCTTGGCTTTGTAGTCGCATCCGTCTCTGTCGCAGTGATGCCAGACCACGTCAATGTTGTGAACCATTCGTTTATGCGTTTTAAGGTTGCTGTTTTCCTTGGCCCTGTAGTCGCAAATGTTGCAGTAGTGCCAAACGACGCCGATGTTGTGAATGTGTTGTTTGTGTTGTTTGAGGTGGGTTGCTTGCTTGGCTCTGTATTCGCATCCAGGTTGATCGCATGAAAACCAGGTTACATTGATCCCCTGTCGAGCGAAGCGAGCCGAGGAGGGGAGGAGCGAAGTGGGGGGAGTTAGTATAGAATGCTCTGAGTGTGAGGAGCGAGAGCGACGCATGCGAGTTGCGAGAGCGGTGCATCCTCGTCGCTCAAGCGTCACATCCTCATTGCACTCGCTCCACGTTCTCGTCGCTCGAGCTCCACATATTCGTCGCTTCGCTCCTCGTTGTCATTATTCGCTTCTCGCAATTTCTCAGAAATGTTAACCCCATCATCACGCTCGCTACGCTCCTCGGCTAGCTTCGCTCGTCGCTCCTCACTCACATGCTTCGCAGCCTTATGCTTCTTCATGTGTTGCAGGTGACCAGTCCTATATTCACAACTGTTGATCCCACACGTCCGTATGATCCTCCCCACCTTATTCCGTTCTACGTTCTCTGTTCTTTTACGCCCCATAGGCTGCTTCTTAGGTTCCTCCACTTTCTTCACTTTCGCTTTCACTTTCGTGTCCACTTTCGTGTCCCTCGCAACTGATACGTGGGCCAACGTTGTGTACGCAAGAGGATTGTTCACAACAGGCGCCGCCGCAAGACCTGTCAAAAGAGACGCCATGTATCGGTCTTCGTCCACAGTAGACACGCCATTAATACTTTCCGGGTTAACTCCAGGTGCCGTATTCTTCGCGTCCGCGTTCCGCTCTTTCGGTGCCGCATTTTCCTTCTCTCCCCCCGCCCCGGCCCCCAAATCACACGGGATCGTTACCGGAGACGGAGTGACTGCGACGAGCGCAGCGAACGAGTTAGAATTACGTAACGACGAAAGTGGCGGAGACCACGAGGAGCGAAGCGACGACGAGTTGCATAATACTAGCTTCCAGCTCGTTGCTTCGTACCTCCCCTCAACTCCTTTGCAGTATCTGTGTCTACGGGCATGAAACAACGCGCCCCGTCCCCGAACTTGACCCCGTGCTTGCCGTGTGCGCGCGAGTAGCGCAAGACAACCGCGGCGAACGGTTCGTCGTTGTACCAAGCGCAGACGGAGGCGCCATTCGGCATGCCGGGATTAGGTAAAAAGTGATCCACCGTCACGTTCTCCCCCGGCTGCGCGACGGTGACAGGGTAATTGTAATTATTATTGCCGTAGGCTCCGCCGTATGGCTGGGGATCGGCGCTCGCAGACTGCGGGATGGCTTGACAACTTGTGGGAAAACGAGAGGGGCTCAGTGGAGGAGAGATGTTGGAGTTATGAGTTCGTCGGGTGCTTAGAACGGTAGATTTTGTTCGGGAGGGCATTACGGGGGGCGGGGGAGAGGGGGGGAGAGGAGATGGTCGAGGCGGCAATGACGAGGACGAGGATTTGGCCAGATCACTTTTTTCGGGGCGTTCTGTGCGTGATGAGGGGGTTGAGAGTAAACTCATATGCTACGAGTGTATATGAAAAGAGTAACAGAGCTCAAAGGTGCATGTGGGACGGTAAAATCGACGAAAATATAATTTGAGGAGGAAAATCTGAGAAAGTTTAGCAGCCGAGTTCTCGAAACCTAAACTCCACGATGTCCAAGTCTATAGCCTCCGAGTCTCTTGATCACAACGAGAGCCAAAAAAATGGTGGGAAGAGGGGAGCGGAAGACGAGGGGATTGGGGATGAGGAGTCGATTCTCGAGGTCCCGCCGGCGGAGAGTTTGACGATTTCGTCGACCGTTTCCACTGCCCCTCCGACCTGGATCACCAAGCTCAGGAAAATCGAGCTTCGAGCCGAGTTGGACGATAGGCTGGTTAAGTACGAGAAGAAGGACAAAAAGTTCGTTCTCATCAACCTCCTCATCCTCGAAATTCGCATGAGGGCCCGCATCCCCGCCCTCAACGAAGACGTCATGGGGCATATCGTGTCGTTTCTCGGAGAACGAAGAGACGGCGCCAACGGCTACAGACAACTTCATCCTCTAGCGAAAAACGGAGACCCCTTCAAATCTCTGCGTCTCGCCGCCCAGATTTCGAGGGGATTTTGGATTGGTGCGAAGAGAGTTCTACAGCAGATAATTGACCAAGACCAGCGTAACAAGGATTTAAGGTCGAAAGTTAAGGAGTGGGTGAAGGATCAGGAGGGCGCGATGGCGAAGTACGGTCATATATCGGATTGGGATGGTGAGAAAACGAGAGGAGCGAAAAAGGACGAATACAAAGTCTAACCCCAATCGTCACACTCGCTGCAGTGTCAGAGGTGACCATCATGAGGGGTCTTTTTTGCGGCGCCGGTAATAATGTGCACTGCCATTGCTTTGAGTTGACGCGGTTCAACGACGATATATCGAGGTGGGATACTGGGAGGGTGGAGGATATGGGTTGGATTTTTTGCGGAGCTCAGGCCTTTGACGGCGATATCTCCGGATGGGATATCAAGCGCGTTAGGAATATGCGTTGCATGTTTATGGGGGCTATCTCGTTCACAGAATCGAATCTTGAAATCTTGAGCAATAACTGGGACCTGTCAAGACTCGAAGACGATCAATTTCCTTTCTATTGTATCGGTGCGGGTTTTGGGTGTGCTGGCGTTATTTTTGATGGTAACGTTACGGGTTATGACGGTGGGGTAGTTCGCAAATATTCAGGAGTGTGTGAGGGCTGTGCTCAAAGGATTAAAGAGGTCTTGATATACATATCTCTGATTACTGAATACGACGACAGCGATGACGAATTAAGGCACACACAAAAATTAACTTTTCAATTTTCATTTTCAAAGTCACAACCACAAGTTTTTTAGTTAAAGGTGTAGAAGCCGTAGGTGAGAGGTTGAATAGTAATGGAACCTCCCTCAGCATCGACGCCCATTTCCATAATGTTAGGGAAATCCCCCTCCCCATTCAATCCAAGTTCAACACCGTTCAAGTAAATAGTTTGAGAAGATAAACCTTCAGCAGTAACGGTGAAATCCTTGAATCTCTCCATTCCCTCCGCCTGAAGTTCCACTTCGTAGGACGTTTCGTTGTTTAAGTTGATGAGGAGGAAGGTTAGTTGTTCCTCAGAACGATGAGAGTAAACCCTAAAATTCCTATCTTCCCCATCATCCGATCTCGTCACTTCCATGACGTCCTGACCCATCAAATTCTGCCATAAAGCTAGAGCGAAGAAGTCGGGGTTGGGGTTCTTCTCGTCCGTGTTCTCGAGCAAACCGTAGTTTCCTCCTACGAGGGTTTGGCGACAGAAGGTCTGTTCGTTGTTCTCGCTCAAAATACCGAAGCCGTCGAGGTACCAGAAGCTGCGAAGAGCGTAGCGAGGAGCATTAACGAGCCGAGGAGCGAAGCGACGAGTTAGTTTAGAATGCTCGTAAAGTTTAGAATGCTCATAATGCTCGTCGCTTCGCTCCTCGCAGCTTCTCACCTGGAGGTGAAGGCGTCAGTTACTCCAGGCCTCCCCGAGTTGTATGCGCCGCCGGCTTCTCCCATCCAGATTTCGGGTGGAGTCTCTCCTTCAGGTGTGTTCTCATAAACAGCGGCTTTAATACCTTCCCCATTCTTAATTTGTTTATCCAATACATTCGGATCCCTTGATTTCTCGTCAGCTGCGGAATCAACTCCAGCGCCCAACAAGTACTGGTGCCAGGTGACTACGTCGGGACCTCCGCATTTTTCAAATGTGAGCGAGGTGAAATCACGGTACCATTGATCATCTGCGACGAGCGTAGCGAGTCGCATGAAAATACGTAACGGGTTAGAATTGGGTGAGGGTGAAAGCGGCTCGAGCGTTTAAACTAGAGCTAGTAGGGTGGGTGAATTAAGACCGTAATCGTCGCTTCGCTCCTCGCTGCGCTTCGTCCTCGCAGCTTCTCACCTCCTGAATAATTGTTATCAGGTCCTACGACCTTGGGTTTCGTTTCCTCGCCGCTCCAAACGTCGTTGATTAGATTCTTCAACACGCAGAAGTCAGTGCTGTAGGTGTCGGCGTCTAGCTTCGCTTGAATTCCAGATTCTCCGATTAGTTCGTTACCGAATTCGAATGCGTAGATGGAGTAGTCCTGAGTCTTAGTGTAGCGGAGGAGGGCTGCACGATTTTTTGTTAGAAACGAGTAGTGAAGAAAGATAGTGAACGATGCTTGACGCTACGTCGCTTCTCCCCTCCGCTTTTTACCTTCGGTGTTTGAACTGTTCCAGTTTCCAGACCATTCAGTGCAGCAGGGGTGGTCATTACTCTCCCAGTGGCAGTTGGTGTCCGCGTCGCAGGTGGAGTTGGTGCGGCCGATCAAGGCGTTGATGCCGAAGATGAGAGTGCAGCCGGGGATGTCGCTGCAGAAACTATGAGGGGTGTGTTAGAATCGTTGTGTAGGGCCTCGACTTAAGCTACTTGCACTCGTCGCTTCGCTCCTCACTGTTTTGCCTCACCCATTCAGCTGATCCCAACGATCAGTTCTCAAGCAACCGGAACCGAGCTCGTAGCCGACGCGGGTCGTGTTGGTGGGATCGGAGAAGTCGCGGCACTCATCGTAGTGGCTTCCAGGGAAATCGTAGCGGACGAAATCGCACAGGCTTCCTCCCAAGCGGAGGAAGATGGAACTGTCGTTGGGAGCAAGAAAACCAATAGCCTTCTTCAAGACTTTGTTGTCTAAATCCAACTCGAGGAATGAAGAGCCCGCCCAGGGACACCAATCGTAGTCGCATTTCGAGGCCGGCCACCAATCGAGGGCAAGACAGCCAAAGGAGGTTGATGACGTCTGGGCAATCGGAGAGGAGGTAGGATCGACGGATACCGTTATGGGGCTGGCGGTGGTGGAGGTGGAAGGGTCGATTGTTAGAATGAGGCATAGGGTAAGGGAAGTGGCGTACAGCATTTTTTCCAACACTTGGTACACCGTGGAGTAAATGCAAAGGGATTCTTATCCCAGCTACTTCTCCCTCTCCAACCTCCCCAAACCAAACTCAACAATGTCTGGCCTTGTCGATTCACTCAACTACTCAAAGAAGTTCGACTTCGTTGATAGCGACGATGAGGTATGAAATAAGAACCTATTTCCCCCCACCCTCGCCACATTAGTTCCAAAAAATCAAATCGATTTTTGATTTATTCTAAACGCCTTCGCCCTAACAATACCTCCCCCCCAAAAAAAACCCAAATCGCCCACCCCAGGACTACGTCGAAAAGGTCGTAATGAAAAAGGCCCTGACCTCAAAATCCAACTCAATATCCGTCCGCAACCAGGCCGCCCATGCTCTGGCCAAGAAGGGCAAGCTAGGTACGAAGTCACGAGGTCGAAGCGACGAGCTGGGCATGCGACGATTACGATCGCAATGAGTCTCCATGATGAGCGAAGTGACGAGTGAAGCGTTGTCTATGAAAGTAGAGACAGGCTTTTTATGAACTTGTTGCTTTGTTCCTCGTAAACTAAAGAACGCATTGTCTTGAACTCGTCGCTTCGCTCCTCGCCGGGAATGCAACGATTACGGTCGTTATTAGTTTCGCTGTAGTTTTAGCAAAAACGGGCAAGCCTCTTTCTTCGCTGCGCAATCCTAACTCATTAGAACCAATCGTTCGTGCGACTCGCTACGCTCGTCACAGACGGTCCCTCAGCCGTGGACAGGACAATCCAAAAGACCCGCACGAAAATGGAGGAGCAGCTAGCCGAGTTAAAGGCGCAAATGGATCACATCGACAGCCAGCAGAACAAGCTCGGCACGATCGACAACCCTGACGACGCTTTGAAGTTCATGGAGTCTTCGGGGTTAAAGCCGGAGGACATTCAGAAAATGGTAGAGCAGGTGAGGAACTGCGAGGACGAAGCCCGCAGTGAGGAGCAAAGCGACGAGCCGCTAGTAGCTGCTTGTAGCTGGTCTTCGCACTATCACCGCTACACAATTCTAACTCGGTTCATTACGCAACACCAATCTTCATGCGACTCGCTACGCTCGTCGCAGTCTGGCTTCGGGGATGATAAGAGCGGGGAAATAAATAAAACTGTCGACAAGGTCGCTGAAGTGAGTGATAAGATTAGCAGTTTGAGGGTTGGGGAGGAGGAGGAGCTTGATTCCGACGATGAAGATGAAGTCGAGGCGGGGGCTCCTCCTCCGACTGAAGACAAAGTTGTGGAAAAAGAATCAAAGAAAAAGGCACTAAATGAATTCGAAAAGGCCTTCCAAAACAACCAAGCCGCCAACTCCTTCGCAAAGAAAGAGAAAGCCGCAGTAGCCGCGGCTACTTCCTCCGTGAAAAAGGATTACATAAAAGCCCAATTCAGTGAGGATTACACCGACGCAACCTTCTCAATAGTCATCGAACTCCCCAACGTTAAATCAATGAAAAACGTTGACCTTCAAGTCTCTTCAACCGAGTTGAAACTGACCGCGGCTACTGAGGGAAATGGCGATGACATTAAAATGGATTATAAATTCAAGAACGAGATTGATGATGAAAGTATTAAGGCGAAGTTCAGTAAGAAGAACGCAAGACTCACAATCTCCGGATTGCTAGATTAGTTATTTATCAAATTCAGAATCATTCATTCTATTTTCTTTTTATCGTCATAATCATCCATACCCCTCCTCCCCACTATGACGTAGTTATCACATGTCACACTCTCGTCACAATACCTCCTCAACTCACACTCCCACCCTAACCCCCTCAAATACGCCATCCTTCCTTCCTCAAAGACCCGCCTCGCTATAATCCCCCATTCCCTCGCCGCGCTGAACCCCACCAGCCCTACCAGCGGCTTATTGGTGTACTCGAAGTCCATCAAGCCATCCTGGCTATTCTTGCTCAAACTAATGAGCATCTGCGACGAGCGAAGCGAGTAGCGGCGAGCGAAGCTACGAGTTAATATAAAATGCTCATAGTACGATAGTATGCTTACTCGTACAAATATCGCATTCCCAGCCTCGTCGCTTCGCTCCTCGCGGCGTTCGCACCTGCATCGTCCTGAAATCGTTATCCTGAACTCCACCCCTAACCCCCAAATGCGTGTTACACAAATAGTGCTTATTAAAAAACTCAATATTACAGTACTCCTCCCTCCGCGTCTTCTGATGACAACACCCCGCAACGCACAACTTCCTCACACAACCCTTCAACGGTTCGCTTCCAATAGACTTCAATATTGAATCGGTTGCACCACCACATAAGTGCTTCGTAACAGCCACGCAATTCCCTCCTAACATTCCAAGCGTTTCCTTACTCATATCACCCACATCGCAAACGACTCTACTATACTTTCCTTCCCCTTTTCTTACACGAATTTTGGTTGGAGGGTCGTAAAACTCGTCCTGGTCTCCCCCTGCGCGATTATCCAGGGCAATCGTGTCAACGCTTCGACACGACATTTCGTAGATAGCACGTGTGTACAAAGCTTTTCCTGCGCCTATGTCCACGACAGAAGATGCTCTGGGAGTGCGTGCACCTCCGAGGAGTTCCGACACTGCAAAGAGTTTGTCAGCGCTTATTTTAGTCATCCGCCTACACACACACACACACACACACACACACACACACACACACACACACACACACACAGCCTCCTCACTCACCAGTGCTCAACAAAGAAACAATTTGCTTCACGTTACTACTCTTCTTTTGGTATGTGTCAGGCCCATCACTTAAAATCTCGTCCACCAACTTGTACCCCCCCGGAAGCTGCAACGAGCGTAGCGAGTCGCGTGAAAGGTGAGTGTGAACTTGTTAGAAATGCGCAGCGATGATAGTGATGTTTCGGATGCGTTTGAAGCAACATCGCTCCGTCAAATAACGAACAGAATTAACACATTTCTACCAGCGAGGAGACAGACGCTCTGAGCAGGCCCTCACCTCCTCCAAGTCATCAATCACCGGCGACAAAGGAACCTGCGAAAGATTAAACAAAAACATATATATAGAGTACGTCTTATAAAGCTGTCTTAAATATTGAAATCTAGAAGTTCGGATTATTTCGTGACGATTGGAGGGAAGGATGAAGGTTAAAAAGAATATTAGACCGGCTAAGAGGTTCAAGGAGATGAGAATGTGGAAGTTAAAGTAAGCGTATATAAGCAGCAAGACGAGGGAGCTGAAAAAAACTACGAAGACCTTCACGAGGGAGCGAGCGCTGCATCAATAAAGGGTTAGACGTCAATACTTCTTGTATAGGCACAAAAAATCACGATGAGAACTTTCAAATGGGATGCGAAAAGATCTGAGCGAAAAACAGGTCTACCAACCAAACCACCAATCTAACATGGCTCACTTCCTCTTCTCACCTAGGCAAAAAAAATTGCATCACTCGCTTAGTCTTCCCCTTCCCTCCCCCTTTAGGCTTCCTCATCTCAACCTTCCTCGCCTCCTTCAGCGCCTTCTTCCTGGCTATGTTTGCGTCGTTGATTTGCCTTCGTTGTCTCTTCAGTGTCTCTTTGCTAAAAGTGCCTGCAGGCACCTCGTTCTCCACATTGTTCGACATGGTCTGAAATTTCCAATCAGGGAACGTTCTGTACGTTGTTTATCGCTCAGTTTAACTTCACAATAAGGTAGACACGAGAAACCCTTTTAAACAACAGTGACCAGACCAGTTTTAACGATTTCAATACAAAATGAGTTCCAAGAGAAACAACCCCCTCCCCACAAAACTCAAGCATCCTCATCACCACCACCACCCCCTCCCCCCCACCCCCCCAAACCCCCAGCCCCGACAATGTCAAAAAAAACCTGGTCCTCCCGCGACCCCATGAAAATGTCGCTCGTCTCCTCCTCCTTTGAGGAAACCTCTTCAGAAAATCAAACTCCGCAAACGACCAAACTTCACTCCCCCCCCTCTCCTCCCCCGACACAACCATCTCCTCCACCAACTCCCCTCCTGCCATGGATATGAGCGTGCTGACACCGATTAAATCTGGTAGCAATCCGCAGACGTTGAGATCACCTTCTGGGATAGTTTCCGGGTTGGACGATGTTCAGGAAGTCAAAACACCCACCACTACGAAAGGCTCTAAAAATAGAGATGACAGCGGCGACAGCGGCACCTACACTTTCGATGATGACGAAGGAGACGGGGGAGAAGATAGCAGTGACTCAAACTCGTATTCCAGTGAAGAAGAGCAGCTCGAAGACCAGGAGAACGTGACTCCACGCCGCCGTGCCAACAGGTGAGAGACAACGAGGAGCGAAGCGACGAGCTGGGAATGCGGTAATTCCGTGTGTTATTTGGATGCGCTAGTAGCTCCACTCTAGATAACAAGGCCACTATAACAGCTAAGTAATTCTAACTCATTCACACCTATCCTCATGCAACTCGCTACTCTCGTCGCAGTGATGACTCCTCCTCCTCCAATTCTCCGAACACGACTCCCCGACCCCGCCCCTCAATGGACTCCATCGACTCTCCCGGCACTCCCCTCCCCGTCCTCCCCCGCCCCCCACAACGCTCCTCCCGCCCTTCCACCTCCCGGTACGAACGTCGTGAGGAGCGAAGCGACGAGCTGTGAATACGATACTAGCGCGAGTACGAGGAGCGAAGCGACGAGTATTAAATAATGAACATTATATACTAGCGAGGAGTGGAGCGACGAGATTATGAAAACGACGGAACTAGAACTCAGAGCGAGTAGTAGAATTCGTCGCATGTCGCTCCGAGATCGAAGGCGCTATACAACTCGTCGCTTCGCTTCTTGTATTAAATAATGAACATCATATACTAACTCGTTGCTTCGCTCCTCGGACATTCGTCCTCGGCTCCTCGCTACGCTCGTCTCAGTCAAACCAAACCCCAAACCAAACCCTCCCAACACCACCTTGCCCGCCCCCCCAGCAAATCCTACAACTCCCCCCGCTCCCAAATAACCTACGACGCCACCAAACCCCGCTACAAACAATGGCTCGGCCGCCACAAATTCTGCTTCAAAGGTCGCCTAATGATGGGACCAAACGTCAAACAATTCGGAGTAAGTCTATCCCTCAGCATCCTCACCTGGGTAACATTCTACGTCTTCATCTTCTCAGAATTACCTCACATCTTCGAAATCCCCTACCTCAAACCTGAATCATTCAACTACTCAATCTTCCTCGTAACCTCCCTAGAAGCTTTCGGTATGATATTCTACCTTTTCGTAACCGCTACGAGTGATCCTGGGATCATACCGAGGAAGAGCGCGAGCCAGTTGGTGGAGAGTATGCCGTTGGAGATGAAGGAGAAGATGAATTATTGCCCGACTTGTCATGTTGTTAAGGTGAGCTCCCCCGGAGGCCCCGGAGGGTTGAGCGTAGCGAAAGTGTGCAGGTGTAGCGAGGATGTGGAGGTTGTTGAATTGATGTGATGACGAGAATAACAAGCGAGGAGAATAAGAACACAGAGGAGTGAGCAGCCTTCTACTAATTCCACGGGAGAATAAGAACACGTCGGAGCTTCGCTACGCTCCTCGATTACGAAGGCTCTACACAACGAGACACTAACCTACATTTTAAACAAACTCGTCAACCCCCCCCCCCCCCACCAGCCCCTTCGAACTAAACACTGCAGACAGTCGGACTGCTGCATCCGCCGCTTCGACCACCACTGCCCGTGGACGGGAAACTCCGTCGGCGAGCTAAACTACAAGCACTTGATGAGCTTCATCTTCTTCACTACCCTCAGCGCCAGCACGAACCTCTTCGGTGCCGTGTGGGTTTTCATTAATTCCGGGTTGAACAATAAATCCTTGCTTTTGGAGGTGATATGTCCGGTTTTGATTGCGTGGAACACGCTCGTGTTCGTTTTAGTCGGAGCGCTTTTAATTTTTCACTGCTTCCTGATCTCAAAGGGGCAGACCACGAACGAGTGGCTGAGAGGAGAGAGGAAAGGCGTGAGCAGGTGCGAACGTCACGAGGAGCGACAGCGACGATGTGACAACGTGGTATCTCTGTTCGAAATTTAGCCGAGCCAGGAGCTCCTGTCGATACAAACCCAACAACCAACTCTAACGTTGGTCTCTTCGCTCCTCCGCCCCTCGCTATTCTTGTCGCAGGGACAAGGGTTACTGCATCCAGAACTGCTTCAACTTGTGCTTCGAGAAGCTGGGCGACTCGTACTTGCTTCCCATGCACGAGCCGCCTTCCATGATAGACGAAGAGCGCGATTTGGAGGCTGCGGAGGAGGCTGTCGACATACTTCAGAATGAACTGAGACCCTTGGGTTAACTATTAGAACTATTAAATCTATTAAGAATGAAAATAAACTGCTTTACATTTGATATTACAAACTTAATCTAGTAATCTGGAGATCGGTAATCCTACAATATTATTATACAACGGGCCCAAGCGGGTTGGGAACGCTATTTCTACTGTTACCCTCCAGCATTTTTTCCATATCCGTAATCACGTGCTTGAATCTGAGAGGCGCTACGAAGTTCCTTGTAAAAAGGTCCTGAGGAAGCATCCCGCGAAGATTTAAGCTCTCTACGAAAGTGACATCTGTTCTCCCGCCTCCCTTCATTTCAGACCGCAACCTGTAGCCTCGCAACCCGCACCACCCTCGTACTCTCCCTTGCGCCTCCGGTCGAATCCTGGCGCCCCGCGGCAGGTCCCACCCCTGAGCGCTCCTAGCCAAAATCTTGACATCCCTCCTTCCATCCTCCCCTTCATCTTTCCGAACCTTTTGCCACAGCGTAAAGTCTCGAGTGAGGAAAGGCAGCCGCAAATTCATCCCCACGCTGTAGAAGCTGTTATTTTTCTGTTCGTCTTCTGTTTCTTCTTCCTCTCTCCCATGGATCCATTTTGGCACCTTCGCAGCGAGCGTGTATTAGTTGATATAACGTGAACGCGTTCACATCCTCGTAGCTTCGCTCCTTTCAGTCTCACCTTCCCTCCTAGCACTTCGTAGTCGATTGCTCCGCATCTCTTGTCAGCCTTTTCGTTGAGAAGATAGGCCTTGACGACATCCAACTCCGCGTCGACAACAAACTTCAGCCTAATTTGATCAACGGGGCCGTTTCCATCTCCGTGGCGGACTTGCTTTACGATGCCCTCAACGCCGCTACCACTACTTTTACGATCCTCGTCCTCATCTGACGACATCAACGACTCCCACTGATCGCTCTCAGTCACCTCCACAAAGTAGTCGAAAAAAGCGCCCCAGGATTCACTGTAACTGTCGTTCAGCCCCTTCACTTTGCATGAGTGGACGTTCTTTCTTCTTAGCGCTGCTAAACTCGTCAACATGGGCTTGTAAAGCAGACCCAGGCCGACCAGCAATCCTCCGACGAGGTTGGAAAAAATGATTAAGACGCCGAACTCATACGTGTGGGCCTCCACCAGCGCATCTTTAAGCTTGATCATAATTGCGGCGAGCAGCGTGAAGAAGATGCTCCACTGGGAGAGCTCTGCAATGACATTCTCATCCAGCTTCCGGTAAGGTTGGAAAACGAGGAACACCTTGAGGGAGATGATGGTGATGAAAAGGGCGGTGACGAGCTGCCCTGCAGAGCCGGCCTCGAAGAACACCAACATGCCGGTTAAACTCAAACGTCTAAAGTTCTCAAAGAGCTCGAACCACCAGCATTTTGGAGTGTAAGATTTCCAGAGGAAGATGATGTGCTAGATTTGTTCCTCGTCATCCCGAGCCTCGGACGACTTCTTCGTGGCGTCGTCTACGATGTAGGCGTCGTTTGCGATGTAATGCCTGTACTTGAAAAGCTGAAGCGCGTAAATGGCGGTTATGCCGATGGGGTAGACGAGGATCATGGAATAGGCGTAAAGCTCGTAGTTTTTGTGCTCTTGAGAACCACAATCGATCGAGTGGTCGGACACGAGGTAGTAGGTGGTGTCGTCGAAGTCTGAGCGAGCCGAGGAGGGGAGGGGGAGTTAGACTTTAGAATGTTCTTAGTGTGAGGAGCGAGAGCGACGCATGCGAGGAGCGAGAGCGATACATCGAGGAACGAGAGTTTTACATCCTGGTCGCTCGAGCTCCTCATCCTCGTTGCTTCGCTCGTCGTTGTTGTCGTTCGTTCCTCGCTGGGCTTCGTCCTCGCAGTGTCTCACTTTCGTCGTCCCCGTACTTGGCGCATTGGAAGGTTTCAAAAGCAATGGTGGACGTACTGCTAAAGATGATGTACGCGACGCATAGAGCCAGAGAGAAGCGAAAACTTTTGACCTCTTCTCGTTTCGCGGGGTCGTTTATCTTTCGCAGCTGAAAGAACGTCAGGGTTGCGACCAGAAGCGCTAGGACGATCGGGGTCAGCATCGTTATCAACAGCAACGTGTAAAAGTTGGTAGGGACCACGCAGTTGACAGAGATGATCTGGAGAGCGTCCACGTTGAAAATGATGGTCGTGACCTTTGTGAACGATCGGTAAATGGATGGAAAGGTCAGCGCGAGGGTTTTGGGGAGGCCGGAGACGATTTGGTAGAACGACGTGAGGATTTTCAGCTTGGTCTTCAGGGAATCCCACGCCTTTTCAGCACCCTTGCGACGCATCGGAAGTTGGTGGTAGGGGTTGAATACGTTTGAAACCTGAAGCGAGGGGCGAAGCGGAGGGGGGGGGGGTGAGTTGGGGTTGGTTGACGCTGGAATGGAAATAAAAGCCTCTTACCGTTCCGCCGAAGATCTTCTTGACAATGAAGTAGGTTCCAACCAAAACTACGACGGCGGAACCGATGTAGAAGTAAAGAGCGACAGTTTGGGGCACGCACTGTTCGCAAACACCGAGCGAGTTTTTGCTGTGGTCGTCCTTGCAGACGCTACAGAGCGGACCTTGGTGGCCTGGACTGCAAACTGGATCTGGATCAGCGGTTTGATCAGCGGTTTGGGGCATGCACGCCTCTTTCACTTCGCATGGCAATATCACCGTCGAGTACATGTTTTTCTCAACGTTGACGTACCGCCAATACCCCGGAGCGAGGGGAAGGGTTTTGACCGTGAGTCCGATTTCATTTTCATCGTCTGTGCAGGTGCCGCCTGTTGAGTTGGTCGGACAAGGCTCGCAACGGTCGTCGGGTTTATTCTTGTCTTTGTCGTTGCTGCGGTTTGGTCTGAAGTCCCAGTACTTGCCGGGGCCGCAAGCGCATGAATTAGGGGTAGATTTGGGTATGCCAGGGATGGAGTAAAAGGCAAGTGAAATGACTTCGTCGTCACAGATATCACACCCGAAGGCACCCGGTCCGTTCTTGAATCGGCCGTCGTCGCACGTTGTACAACTGTCAGGTTCGCCGTTTTTACCGGCGGAGAGCGTTTTTCCGACGGGACAAGTGCACCTTGTTGTTATTTTCCTCGTCTCTGGGTCTGCGACGAGCGTAGCGAGTCACGTGAAGATTGGAGTTGAAGAGTTAGAATTGTGTGGCGGTGATAGTGGCGTCGATATCTAGATTGGAGCTACTAGCGAATCGAATGACGAATGCAATAGCCGTATTCCCAGCTCGTCGCTTCGCTCCTCGCAGTTCCTCACCTATGTCTTCGACAGTTATGAAAGTGGGGAGGCACGTGCAGGTGATAGAGGAACCGCTATTGGTTTCATACATCCCGCAAGCTTTACAGCCCGCTGCAGAAACGTTTGAAAAAGTCCCGACCGTGCAATTCTCGCAAGTATCGCTAGCGCCAATTGAAAACGTGTTGATGTCGCAGTCTATTAATTTGGTGCGATCTTCGGAGGGATACTGGCCCGCTCCAGCCACACTGCAGTACGCAGATTTAGGATAAGGCGAATACGTTCCTTTACCTTCGCACTTTTTGCATTCTTGGAAGCCGAATTCCGCGTACTTTCCGGGCTCGCATTCTGTGCAGAGATAATTCTCTCCATCCCAATCTGGGAAGGTACCGGGCTCGCAGGATGAGCACGATTCGCCACCTTCGTCTTGGTTGAATTTCCCGCTGGGGCAGTCCAAACACTTGTCGACGCCTCCGACGGAGTACGTTCCAATGGCGCAGTTTTCGCACGTTTGGGTTTTGTTGGCAGCGTACTTCCCCGCGCCGCAGTAGTCGCAGTGGTTTTTTTCGGCGAGCGCCACGGATCCTGGATCGCATTTTTTGCACTCTGTCGACCCTGCTACCGCATAGCGCCTAGCTTGGCACGGGTGGCAGGAATTCGGTTCAAGGCCAACCGATCCCCCCGGGCACTAGGTGCAGGAGACTGAGGCCTTGACCGTGTTGAATTTGCCGAGTTTGCAGTCCTCGCATGAGGTTGAACTCGTAACGTTGGTGAACGTGCCCGGCGAGCAATCCACGCAGGAGAAAGATTTGGGGTCGGCTTGGGCTTGGCCTGGTGGGCAAGGCGTGCAGACGGATGCCATCTCCGGCGAGTAGAATCCGGGCTCGCAGTCTTGGCACGAGCGAAGCGACGAGTTAGTTTAGAATGTTCTTAGTATCGCTTCGCTTGTCGTAGTTTCTTACCTTCACAGGAGGCGGTCCCGTTCTTGTCTGCGTATGTTCCCTTGGGGCAGTTGTTGCAGTCGTATTTCGACGTCATTCCTTCATTAGCGTTGAACATGGCATACAGGTGGTCGAGCCTTCTTCCATGTTGAATTTACCGGGATCGCAAGGGGAGCAATCCTCGGAACTTGTTCCGAGGGAATAAGATCCGGGGGCGCAAGGCTTGCAGCCAGAAGCGTCGTCGGTTTGCCCGGGGTTCGAAGAACCCGCGGGGCATTTAAACGCATTCACGCATGTGCCTTCGGAAAAGGAAAAAGAAGGCGAAGGTTCGATGGGCCCTTTGGTGATGAGGGCATCACCTTGTGCAGGGTTACCTTCTTTTGTTCCTGGCGAACAAGTCGCATACACGGTTACATGACTGATACTATCAGTCTCCTCTTCAATGTCCAAGATGTTGGAGGAGAAGGTCGTTTCGTAGAACCTAACGTTTGAAGCTGCGTTGCGCCCCTTATCGACATAAATTGCGGTGCCGGTGGTGTCAGCGCAAGAGGTGAACATGCAACGTTCAATCTGTACGTCCGCGCCGTTGGTGTTTCCGCCAAGGTAGAGTGCCCCAGCGGACAATTTACCGTTGGTCAGTCCGTTCTGGAAGGTAATAGAGCGAAAAATTGTCGTGGCTGTGGGCGAGGCGAGCCGAGGAGCGAAGCGACGAGTTAGAATATAAGGATGCTGATTGTTTGGCCTCTTGTTTTTGTCTTACATTTGCCGTCCTTTTTGTGATCATTGATGTGCATTAAAGCTCTTTTCGAATTTCCGTCCAAGACGCAAGTGGGGGAAGTATCATCTTCGCATTTGATAATGTAATAGGGTTGGTCCATCGCAAACATGTACTGGTCGCTGCCGGCGGAATCGACGTCGCCGGCGCAGTGCTCATCTTTGTCTGTGGCGCAAGCGTACGTTCCTTTTCCGAGCGTGATCTCCGGCTCGTTGGCCAAGGTTTTCGACTTGTGGCAGGAGTGGCAGTGGGGGCTGTAATTAGAAACGCAGTCGAACAGGGCTTCGTAGTCCGTGACTTGCGAACAGTCCTTGGAAAGGGATTTGGGTATGGTGATAAAGGCTAGGGTGAGATAGGTGAACATGCTTGGATTTCGTCGTGCGTCGTGCGTGGGGCGCGCGGGGAGCGGAGGTTTGGGGTGGTGATGCCTCTTTGCTACAGGAGACTGATTCGAAGTGTTATGGGTTTGGTCGCGGGCAGGTGAGGGTTAAGGGCTTGGGTTTATATGATCGGGCAAAAGCATCTTTTGGCTTCATCGTTTGACCAAGGGATGAGAGATGCTGGCAAATCGTGTTACCCTCTCCTTGCTTCCGTTTGGGTTTAGATCTGTTCCGTTGATTATGACGTCAAACGCCCCCTCCAATTCACAGCCCCCCTCAGACAACAACTCCGAAATACCCCCTGCTTTCTTGCAGCAGGCAATGGCGAAGCGGGCCCAGTATCAGGAAGCGGCGGCGGCTGACAGGCTTAAAATTGAGGAGGCCAGATCCGGGATAGGCATCAACAACATGCAGAGGGCGATCGCTGAACACCAGCAGTTCGTCGCTGAGGAGCAGCAAAGCAATCAGCCTCCGGTACTGGTTGTTCCTGAGCGTACTCAGCTGAACCCGAATGAGCCCGATTCGTCATGATGATACTATATGATGCTGATACATATACATAAATGAATTGTAAATAAATGTAGAATAAGATTTGTAATTTCAAACATCACGTTTTCGTCTTTATGTCCATTTCTTTTGTCAATTTTTTTGTCCTTTTTGTCTTAATGTCCTTTCTCCCTCTCAATGTCCTTTCTCTCCCCCCACCCCTACTTACTGGCGACTGCATCCCTTGGGGTCGATCCACGTCCAGGGCCTGATGGTCTTGTCGAAGCCGTTCTTCAAGGTGAACGTTTCTGGCGCTCCCCACAGGGCCAACTTATCCTCCAGCTCAGAAACCGAAACCACGTAGTCGTCGATCTTTTTGTTAGTCGCAGACTCGTGGTTGGGAACCCAGAAGGCGATGACGTCGTATGGCTGCTTATCGGTCTGTTCCGCCACGATGATCTTCCAGAAGTAGGCCGGGTTCTTGACGTAGTGCGTGTCGACGAACCAATCCGTGCGGTCTACTCCGTCCCACTCTGGAACGGTGGTAGTCACGTCCTGGATGAAGACGCCGCCGCCCAAAATGGTGAGAGGGTTCTCCTGCCTCCAGCACTCGCCCAGCATTTCAGTCTTGAGCCACGCTCCGCGGTTCATTTTATCCGCCTGCGGCATGATGTTCGTCATGTAGTTGGTCTTAGCGCAAACCTTCTTGTTATGGTCAAAGTTGTTGGCGGGGATCTGATGGCCCCTGTCGTGCCCGACCTGTTTGCTGCACTGCTCCTTCCTCTTTTTGCTGTTGAGCCCGGCCAAGCTGCGACGAGCGTAGCGAGGAGCATTAGCGTAGCGAGGAGCATTAGCGTAGCGAGGAGCGAAGCGACGAGTTAGTTTAGAGTGTTCTTAATGCTCGTTGCTTCGCTCCTCGCAGTTCCTCACCTCCAGGGCTGGCCGTCTTTTAGCGGGTCCAGGCAGTACTTCGGGTACGACTTTCCGTTCTTCTGCTGGCACGAGCTGACCTCCCCTGGGAAGTAGGACTTGGGCGAGAGCCTGAAGCTGTGGGCGCGCTTCTGGCAGCCTCCGTCGCAGACCGCCTCGTAGGTGAAGCGAACCGGGCCGTTGGCCGTGCAGTCGTTCCACACGGTTCCGAACTCATAATCCAACTGGGTGACGTCGCTAACCGGGGTGGTGTAGTCCGAAATTTCGGACGCGGGGATGGGAGAGAACGTGTCCATGTCGTATTTGCACTCCTCGACCGGGCAGCCGCTGTTATCACTCTCGTTCTGCAACGAGCGAAGCGAGTCGCATGAAGATTGGCGTTGACGAGTTAAAATTGGGCGGGGTTGAAGGAGGCTTGTGTATTTAGACTAAAAATACTAGCGCAGCCGAACTACAAGCACAAATATCGAGTTCGCAGCTTCTCACCTCCTCCTCCCCGGAATCGTCGCCAAATTTCTCGACCGTGACGTCCTGACTACAAGACCAAGTTCCCTTCCTCTTGCTTCCCGTGCACTTGAGAGACGCCGACATGCTCCCGAGCGCGAAGCCCTTCGTGTTACTCCCCGCATGCCTGTTGACCAGAATGGAGGTGAACTTGACGCCGTCCTTCCCGCTGGTGGTGACGACGATCTTCTTGATGTTTGCGACGGCGGTCGTGTCCGCCACGACGACGTTCCTGACTTCTCCCTTTCCGAACTTGTTCCCCACGTTCATGTGGCTCGTGGTCTTGCTGTCGGTGCCGACGATCTGTATGGAAATCTCATTGTTGGTGCCGTCGTAGCGGCCTCCTCCAGCGATCAGCTCGATGGTGTACTCCTTCGACTTCTTCTTCGAGGTGACCCTGGTGGCCGAAAAGGTGGAGCCCACGCCCGCGTAGGTGGAGGAAGTGAGGCGGCGGCCTGAGGATTCTTCCGTCTCCTGCGGCGAGCGGCGAGCGGCGAGTGAAGTGAGCCGAGGAGCGGACGAGTTAGAATGAATAATCATGCGTTATGAGGCGTTATGAGGCGTTATGTATGAGGAAAGTCGCTTCGCTCCTCGCTAGAATGAATAATAATGCGTTGTCAGCTCGTCGCTTCGCTCCTCGTTGTCGTCGTTCGCTCCTCGCTGCTCCCCGCTTCTCACCTCTGCCTCCACCTCCACGAACTCCCTCTCGAACCTGTGAGTTCCTCTCCAGCTGTCGAAGCTTGCGGCGATGATGAAACCGGATTGGCCAGACTCGTCGGCCTGGTTCTGCGGGTTCGCGCTGGCCTCCATCTGCAGCGTGGAACTGGCATCGAGCTCTCCCCCAACGTCCGCGGAGTAGGTGTCGTTGACACTTGTGCCCACGTACTCTTCTTCCATGATGTCGAAGTCGATCTCCTCCGACTCCTCTTCGCTTCCGGCCTCCATGAGCTGCGCGCACTGCGCCAAGATGACGTCCTCCTCGTCGCTCAGCTTGCAGCCGACCAACAAATTGAATTCCTGGGGCGACATGAAACTCACGTGGCTGCCACTGTCGGGGACCGTGGTGCACATGATCTTGACGTTGTTGCAGGCGAACTCGACGTTTTGGGTGAGGAAGACGAAGAAACCGACGATGGCGACGAACAGGAGCGTGGTCAAGAAGATCCCGGCCTTCTCGGCGTGCGTCCAGGTGAACATGGTCGAGTCTTTCTTCTTGGAGAAGGGAATCGAGTCGCTGGGGTTGTTCTTGAAATAGTCGAAGCAGTTGCCGTTGGTGTCGTTGAACTCTAGAATCTGGGGGGTGGGGGGCGAGCCGAGGAGCGAGCCGAGGAGCGAAGCGACGAGTCAGTATAGAATACTCTTAATGTGAGGAGCGAGAGCGACATCCGAGGAGAGCGAGAGTGACGCATCCGAGGAGACTTCGCGAGTTCTATTAATAGATCCTTCGTAATCTCGTCGCTTCGCTCCTCGTTGTCGTCGTTCGCTCCTCAGCTCGCACCTTCTCACAGTGGCTAAGGTTCTTGATGAAGTGGGTCATCCTGCCGTGCTGGGCGATCTGGCAGCTGGCAGACAAGAAAAACAATATGCTGCTCTGGAAAACCTGGGTGGTGGTCAGACTTCCCTCCTCGTCGGTGGCCTTGGCGCCAGAGCTCATGGCAAAGAAGAGGAAGGCCACGGGGGAGAAGTAGCAGAAAAGGGTGTGCGTCATCTTGACAATGACGTGCCTCGCCCCGCTCGACTGGTTGTGAAGGAAGCGAATGTCGGCCTCGGTGCCCGAGTCCGACTTCCCCTCCCTGTTCACAATCTGCGCCAGGCGGTGTTGCTCAGAGATGACAAACAAGTCGTCCAAGAACCCCAAGAACTTCCCACCGCAGATCAAGACAGCGCCCAAGCACATGAGTTCCATGTTGTAAAAGGCGATCGTCAGCACGGAGCTGATTTCCACCAAAAATACGGCCGTCATCTTGGTCCAGTCGTACACGAAGATGTCCCTGACCTACGACGAGCGAAGCGAGGAGCATTAACGAAGTGTGGAGCGAAGCGACGAGTTAGTTTATAATGTTCTGAATGCGAGGAGCTGGGAGCGAAGCGAGCTGAGGAGCGAAGCGACGAATTGAACGGTTGTAATTATGACGCCTTCGTAATCTCGTCACTCTGCTCCTCGCTAGTTTATAATGTTCTTTGTGCGAGGAGCCAAAATGACATATCCTCGTCGCTTCGCTCCTCGCTGGGCTTCGTCCTCGCGGCTTCGCACCTGAGCAAGGTGCTGCATGATCTTCCCCTCGTCATCCGTGGTGAGGGAACTCACGCACTTGTTGATGGCGTACTTGGCCCTTCTCATGAACCAGGTTCCCGCGTGGTCTAAAATGAAGTGCCTGACCAGCTGGAGGAAGACGAGCCCCATGCTCAAAATCAGCAACCCGGCAGCCATCTCCTTGGGGGTTCCCGTAGACTGGGAGGAGGAGAGGGTGGACAGGATGAGGACGGAGATCGCCTGCGTGATTATGAGGTACGGGATGGCGTCGAAGATGACCATCAGCCATAGCAAGTACGACAGGCTTTTGCCGGGGCCCAGGCAGGCTTTCACGATCGATCGTGTCCTGGTGAAGATGGCGCTGATGGAGCCCGACACGGACAACTCCTTGGCCACTTCGAGGTCCATGGCAAACGACTTCATGTAGAAGAACTCCCTTGTGGCGGCGAGCTGGGAGGAGGAAGTGGACGTCATGGAGGCGAAGGAGGAAGAGTGGGGCTTCTTAGACGAGAGCTCGACTGCGCCAGCGTTGGCAGTCAAGGATTTTTTTATCCTAGGGTGGGAGGGGCGGAGGGGGGGGGGGGGTGGTTGGGGGGGGGGGATGATTTGGGCGCGAGGGTAGTGGGGTGAGGTGTGTTAGACGGATTGTTGGTGATGTTTCACCATAGGCGTGGGCTATCAAGTGTGGGAAGTCGTCGCCAATTTTTGGGTTTGGACGGATAGCGAGCAGCTGGAGGGGGGCGGGCGGAGATCCTCGCCCCTTACACTATTTATTATTGCAGTCGTAAAAGTCGGAACCTATTACGAACGTACCATAGTGATTATTCAGTGTTTTGCTGTTTTGCTGTTCTTAGTTTCCCACAGATCCCCAATCTTCGTTAACTTTAGCGTACGAAATTCTCGAGAATATTTTGGAGGAACCTAGTTTCTTGAAAAACGCGGGGAAAGCTGATATAATAAAAGGTACGTTTGTTAAAGGAAAAGGGAAGAAAACCCTAAAATCCTTTTTCTTAAATCTAACATAAAATAGAAATAACGGGGAAAAAAAGACGCTTTCGAAGAAGGCAGTACATTATACTGTAAAAACTGCAAAGGTATGATTAAAAAATGTAGATGGACGGCTCACGTTGAACACTGGTGTCAGCCTATTATAGATTACTCTGAACCGCTGTAATGGGGTCCCTTCTCATCTTGTCACTTGCACTGAAAAAGCAATAAAAAGTAATATGGACTAAACAACTCTAAAAGTTTACTAAAAATTGCACTAAATTGTTATATGAGCGTTGCTAGAAGTTGCGACGGATCCCGCACGGCGTCTCGGTCTATTTTCACCGCTATTTTCTCCCCCTGCTGTCCTCCGAGCTCAAACTTGAAATCTCTTGTCACCTCCTCCAAGACCCCTCCCAAACCTCTCGCGCCAGTCTTGTCGTCGAAGCACTTCTGCGCGATCTCGTCGACGGCGCAGTCGGTCAGTTGCAGGTCCAAGCCGAACGAGGAAAACGACTCCTTCTCTCGTCGCAGGACGGACTTCTCGGACGTAGTCAGGGTCAATATATCCATCAAGTCCGACTTCGTGAGAGGGTGCAAGTTCACGCGGGTGGGGATGCGGCCTATGAACTCCTGCGTGAAGCCGCACTTGACGTACGTCTCTGTTGTCGCCTTGTTCAAGTAGCTACCATTTATATCCACGGGCGGGTCGACACTTCCGTACTGCAATGTCAAGTACTCATTCATGTCGTTGAAGGCGCCGCTGAAGATGAAAAGTATGTTTTTCGTCCGAACGGAGGGCGTCTGCTGCGAGGCTGCGTGCGACGAGCGTAGCGAGGACGAAGTCCGAGGAGCGAAGCGACGAGTCAGTATAATGTGCTTATTACTATAGCAAGGAGCGAAGCGACGAATCGAACGAGCCATTCGGACGAGCTCATTCGGAATCGCTCCTCGGTGTATTTGTAACACTTCGTAATCTCGTCGCTCAGCTCCTCGCTAGTTAATGTTGCTTACTATAGCGAGGAGCGAAACGACGAATCGAACGAGCTATTCGGACGAGCTCATTTGGACGAGCTCCCCGTTGTATTTGTAACACTTCCTAATCTCGTCGCTCAGCTCCTCGCTAGTTAATGTTGTGCTTACAATAGCTCGTCGCTTCGCTCCTCGGCTCGCTACGCTCGCCTCACCTATTCTATCAACGAAGGAATTCCCTGATCCACCCGCTGGCGGTTTAATTTCGATCTCTCCATCTTCGATTATCTTCAAAAGATTCTGTTGGACGTCGCGGGTACCGACGACGCCCTTCTGAAGCCCGTGAGGGTTGTAGCTGCTGATTTTATCAATCTCGTCGATGTATATCACTCCGTAGTTGGCGTCATTGGTGGCGTTTGTGGCGACCTCGGAATTGAGAAAACCGGTTATATTAGCTGGAGGCTCAACCGCGTACAACCCACACTGACGGGTGACGGCATCAATAAGATCGTCTTCCCGAGGGGTTTCGCCTTTGGGCAAATTTAGTGACCTTCCGATGATGTCTCTGACTTTGATGTTCTGCGGTTTGTTGCATTTGTTGTGGAGTCCCTTGACGATGTCGCTTACGTCTCCTCCGACGTAGCCGGTTCCGGAGTACCCGGTGATGTCGGTTGTGTGGAAGGGCAGGTATGGGGAAATCTGGAGCGAAGCAACGTGTTAGAATGAATTCGATGATGCGATCGATGATGCGTGAACAATGATGCGTGAACGATGATGCGTGAACGATGATGCGTGAACGATGATGCGTGAACGATGATGCGTGAACGATGATGCGTGAACGATGATGCGTGAACGATGATGCGTGAACGATGATGCGATCGGTGGTGTAAACGTGTCCTTCATAGAGCTCACCTGTCGCAAGTACGTTTCGATGATGTGCGTCTTTCCGGAGCCGGACGGCCCGGTGAGCATGACGTTCTGAGTCGGGAGCGTGGGTTTCCCCGTGAAAATCGAGGACCGCAGGGCGTTGAAGTGAGAGAGGAGGGTCGTGGAGAGCATCTTCGACGGAGTTTTTTGGCCGATGAAGGATGTAGCGGAGAGGTTCGTGTGAAGTGTCTTGGGAGAGAGGAGGGACGGAGGAGGGAACATTAGGGAGAGGAGGTACGGGGATAGTGATTTGAGGGGCGGGAATTCGAACTCAGAGGTGGCGGTTTCGGTTTCGGTTTGGGTTTGGGCTTTGGTTTTTGGTACAACCTTCAGAGTCGATTGCATCGGAGTTTTACGAGGCCTCGGCGAAGGCAGCGGAGCAGGATTCTCAAACCACGTTCCCTGCTCGTGAATCGGGAACTTCGCGCGGTTGGGACTGGGACCAGCGTTGGCGAGGAAAGAAACCGCGTCGCGCGCGGCCGGGTGAGTACAGCGCCGGCCCAATTCATCGACGTATCCGGGGGTCGAGGGGGAGGAGGATGAGGACTTGTGAGGGTAGAAGGCGTAGTCGGGGATTGGAGGGCGCTGCGACGGCTTCCCGTTCGTTATCGTGCTAGTAGGCGTGGCCGGAAATCCGCCGTTAATGAGGAAGTGAAGCGGTGACCCTTCCTTCGGCCAGTCTACGAAGGTTGTTGATCGATCTGCGAGGAGGGATCGGCGAGCAGGGAAGGCAAATTTTGGTGAGCGTGGTTTGGGTGAGAGGGGGAGTTGGATGAGGCGATGCGCGTTAAAGGCTAACTCCAACGGCCATCTCTTTCACCTCTACTAGATATAGCCCTGGCGACGGAACTGGTGTTGGACATTTGCCGGTGAAGACCGAGCATATTTGCTCGACTCGACGAGCTTGTAAAATGTCCTTTGGTTAGATCAATCCCGCAAGTTGTTCAGAATATTATGGTCGGGACAGAACCCCTGTAACAGTGATTCTAGAGCGGGATACGAAGTCGTAGAAAGAAAAAAACTTTACAGGTTATTCTTCCTCCACGCTCAAAATTCTTTTTCTCAGTGTGTTGCTGACTTTGCAATTCGCGATTACAATGTTGCACTCGTCGTTATCTCTCAGGCCCTCGTCTCGATGCCTGTTCGTTCGCTATCTTTCGATCCCACCACACAGACCCAAAAAATTCTTCAGCCGCTCAAACAAGTGAGTATGTACAAGACAAAGCCGAGTGTGACGTGGCCCTGTTCTTGTTCTGCTCATTCTAACCCCCTAAAACAGGTTTTTCCAAGGGATCTCAGCGAAAGCACCTGGATTCTGGGACGAAAAAGGTAGACGAGTGACGCACGACCCGCTCCTCTCGCAGATAACTTACTCCTCTTCCCCCACTCCCCAAGAACCCATGTACTCGTCAGGCAACTCACCAGCCTCTCCCCTCCTTCAAACAGCGGCCGCTTCCCTCGCCATAACCCCCCTCGACGCCATCAAGCACCCTAGAAGTGCCCCTATCACGCTGCCTGGACCCTTCGTCTCGATAATGGAGATCCCTCCGCCAGCGGATCTATTTTAAAACGCGCCTCAAACCTCAGCAACGACGACCATCCTCATTTTTTGTTAGTTCATATTAATTTTGTAGAAACTAGATAACCATTTAAAATTTTGATAATAAAAAGAACAAAGAACTCTCTCCGTACCCCCACTTTTTAATTTAATTTTAATGACAAAGAGGTTTTCTTCCTTTATACGTTTAACTACGTCTTTTAACCCTCAACCCCATAATCCAACCCCAGCTTCACCCAAACCAAACCAAACCTCAAACCTCAAACCATTATACTTGAGTGAAGCCTGGCTGCTGGGGCTGCTGCTGCGGCACTTGCGAGTTGATGTAGGCTGTTGCTGCGGATCTGGTGGCAGTGTTCATGGCGTTTTTCTTCTGCTCCTCGCTCAAGGCAGGCGCCTGAATGTAGTCGGGGTACTTGCACAGTGCATACAAATTAATGGCGGAGATGCAGCTCAATGCGGCACCGCAGACGATTCCCAACGGCCCCAGATCGAAGCACAGCATGGCGACGAACAACAAAAATGCGCTGCGCATCTTGGCGTCGAAGAAGAAGCCGAAGTTGCCTGCGATGTACTGAGAAACCGCCTTGAGCTGCAGCTCGAAGCAGCAGATCATGATGCCGAAGCAAAAGACATAGAGGCACATGATGGCCTTGGTTAAATCAGCGCCTGCGCCCATGGATCCCAAGATGATGACGAAGGAAAGGACGCAGACTCCGACGCTGCGACAACGAAGTCCAAGGAGCGAAGCGACGAGTTAGAATAAAGTGCTTACTATAGCGAGGAGCTGCGAGCGAAGCGAGCCGAGGAGCGAAGCGACGAATTGAACTCGATCATTTGGACTCGCTCATTTGGATGAGCTCATTGAACGAGCTCATTTGGACGAGCTAGTTCGGACTCGCTCCTAGTTGTATTTGTGACGCTTCGTATTCTTTTCACTCCGCTCCTCGCTAGTATAAAGTGCTTACTATAGCTCGTCGCTTCGCTCCTCGCAGTAACTCGTGCAATTGCCGTATTCCCAGCTCGTCGCTTCGCTCCTCACAGTTCCCTGCTCTCACCTCGTGAGCAAGTTAACGAGGCGAAGGTAGCGGACGACGTTGGGGACGGGGCCGGTGGGCTTCGCTTGGGACATGACCACTGCGTTGGTGGAGGGGGGGGGGCTGGACAGGCGCGGCGCCGCTGGGGACGGGGGCAGGGGCAGCGGGGGCAGGGGCCATGGCAGGTGCGGGAGCAGGGGCTCCGCCGGACAGCCAGGAGGGGGCGTCAGCTCCGGTTCCGACCGGGGCCGGAGGCGGGGCGGCCGGGGCCGGCGCAGGCGCAGAAGAGAAGGGATTGTCGTCCTGATTGGCCCACGACATCTGAGGGTAAGGTGGGGGGTAAGGGAGGGGTAAGTTTGGGTGAGAAGGGGTGCGGGTGCGGCCCTGAGTAAAATTTCAATAGGGTAATCAGGAGAGGGATTTGTAGTTGTTTTTCTTCGTATGCTGTATATATAGTGTATGGTAGGTTGATAATAACTTAATTCGCGCCAATCAGTGCTCTCCCCCCACCTTAAAATCAAGTCTGAAAAGTGCCCATAAAAGTCAGATCCCAGATTTTCATTTCATCATCTCTATGGAGGGCCTCACGCTCGGCTCAGAGCCGACAACTACACGGATCCCGTTAGAACATGTGTTCAACAACGCCCCCACCCATCGAAACACCCCCAGCCGCCGCCCCCCAACCCACAAACCCAATCAAGACATTCAAACGCAGGCAAGCCTTACTCAAGGCCGCTCCAACCCAATTAACCCTCACCAGAGGAGGAACCTCGGGCGCAGACCGGCGCCACCCCCCGCCCCGAGCACCATGGACGACAGCATGGTGTCATCGACCATGTCTGTCGCCGACGGAAGGCGAAAGGCGGCGGCCAGGATCAAGGCCAGGATCCAGGAGGAGAAGCGTCTGGGGATCAGGAAGAAGAAGCTGAGTAAAGCGGAGCTGGTGAGGAAGAGCAAGAAGCAGTATTTTGAGGTGAGTGCGAGTGCGAGTGTAGGGAGGAGCAGCGAAGCGACGACGAGCTATAAGCATTCTAAATTACCATCTACTAATTACCCCATTCCCTCCTCGGACTTCGTCCTCGGCTCGCTTCGCTCACCAAAGAAACCACCCTGGAATGACGACAATGCAGTCGGAGGGGATGGCGTGAATGGCGAAAAGGCGTTCCGCCAAAGGTCGCTGAACCAGAAAGTCTCAATGAGGGAGAACAAGAGGCAGGTGGCGATCAAGAAGGCCATCGTAGAATTCGAGAGGAGGGGGGACGAGGAGAACAGGGGGGGAGCGGTTAGGTGAGAAACAGCGAGGAGTGAAGCGAGGAGTGGAGTGACGGGATTACGAACGCTACGCTCCTCGCATTAAGAACATTCTAAACTAACTCGTCGCTTCGCTCCTCAACTTGCTAATTCTCGTCGCAGACTGTCCACCGCCTCGGGCCTTGGATACGTTGTTCCCCAAACAAACTACACCGCACCAAAGAATCTCAACATACGTCGAAGCACCGAGTTTTTTTCGAAAGTGGCCACGAGGACCAAAAACGACCCCGTCATCAAGAAGAGTTTCACGGATAGGTGAGGAACTGCGAGGAGCGAAGCGACGATTTAAGTAGAGAACGTGTTTTCAATGAACTTGGAGCGAAGCAACGGGTGAAGTAGAGAACGCGTTATCTATGAACTGTCGCTTCGTTCCTCGTAAATTAGAGAACGCGTTATCTATGAACTCGTCGCTTCGCTCCTCGCTGGGAATGCGTTAATTCCGCGAGTTACGATACAAGAAGCACTTTATACTAACTCGTCGCTTCGCTCCTCGCCAATGCTCGTCGCAGAAGCAACGGCTCGCCGCTACGCACCCGCTACATGTCGAGCCCGCGCCAATCGATCGACACGGGGACCAACGCGACGACGTTAGTCACCCGCGCCACCTCCCCCTTCAACGCTGATAAGCTCCGAGGCCTCGGCTTCAGTGTTCCGAAGGAAAACCAACACCAACACCAACAACATCGCAATACCACCGTCATCGAGAAAGCCTCGAAAGACTCGAAAGAGCCCGACTTTATTGATATCCCCGAGTACAAGGAGAGGCGGAAAAACGCCTCGCGCTCCCCCTCGCCGAACAAATCCAAACTGCAGCTGCAACAGCAGCAAGAGGTCGCTTCGCTCGCCAGTGCCATTGAGAACCTCAGCAGCATGATCGGCGGCATGCAGGTGAGAAGCTACGAGGAACGAAGCGAAGAACTGCAAATGCGACAACTTCGGTCGAAATTCGTCTGCACCAGTAGCTTCAGTCTTGATATCGACGCCACCATCCCCACCACCCAATTCTAACTCGTTAACGTCAATTTTCTTGTGACTCGCTACGCTCGTCGCAGCAGCAGCAATACCAGGTCTTTCAACAGTCTCAGCAGCAGCAGCAGCAGCAGCAGCAGGAAGGCTTCCCTCCACCAACCCCCATGTCCGCACTAGCGTCCACCCCCATCCCTCAAACACCTCACCGCGGTTACAACTCCCCCTTCGTCATGTCCCACCCCGACACAGCTTACTACCAGCAACTCCAACGCCCCTACGAGGTCCTACCGCAGCAGCAGTACGACGAACGAAGGAGCTTAGCGCTCCAGAAACTAGAAAGGTACCTGAGCGATATGCTGGTTCACGAGAAAATGGTGGAGGCTTAAGATTTTT
>BLQM01000069.1:45906-56374 GCA_012489335.1 Triparma laevis f. inornata
GCTCGGAATGGACATGAAAATGCTGTCGCTCTCTCCCATGGTGTCGCTATTCATGCTCGCGTCCGCCAAGCTGTCATCCATAATCGAGTGAGTATCTTCCTCTTCCTCTCCACCCTCCTCGTCCCCCCTAAACCATTCTCCCCCAACCCCCTTCTCCACGTGCTTCGAATGCTTCTTCCCCGCCTTACCCTCAGCAATCGCTACCACACTCGCCTCCGGCGGCGCCTTTCTATTTTTCGATTTCCTGACGCTGTCTTTTCCTGTGCCCTGGCCGTAATCCCCGTCGTCGTACAGAACGTCGTATTCGTCCCCCTCCACGCCCAGCACAACGCCGGCGAACCAACGGTCCCTCCCGTTGATATCGAATTTGCCGTCGACACGAGCCCCAATCTCAAACACGACGACTGGTTCACCCTTTTCTTTCTCCTTAGTTTTCGGAACCACCTGTGACGAGCGACGACGAGTTAGTTTAGAATGTTCTCAATGATAGTTGCTTTGCTCCTCATGGAGCCTCATTAAAAGCGCAACTGTCGCATTCGTAGTTTCTCACCACCTCCTCCTTAATCTTGATTACCTCGAATTTGAGCCGAACCACCTCCTCCTCGACTATACTTTTCGACATTGTCAAATCGTTCAAAATGGCCAATTGCTCGAGACATTTCCCCACCAATTCCTGCGCGTAATCGTCGTCTTTAGACTTGACATTTTTGCTCAGGATAATTAAGTTCTTCAGGACGGCGCATTCGACGCTGTCCCACACCCCAACCGGGACCTTGCGAATATTCTCTTGCTTCAACTTTGGCAACAAAGTCGACAGCATGTGCGTGCCGATGATGGGCTCGGGAGGGTACCTCAACATTGACAGTAGCGACTCCACCGCAGGCAGGAAGTTCATCGCTCTCGATATGATCGAGTTAGTGTGCTTCACGTGCTGTCTGCCGGTGTTTTCCTTTCCCTTCGCCAAAGCTCCTTCGATCCACTCGGACACGAAACTCTCTTCTACATCTTTATTATTATGGTTGTTATTCTTCCCCCCCCCGGCCTGCGACGAGCGAAGCGAGGAGAGGCGAGCGTAGCGAGCAATGTTAGAATCGTTGTGTAAAGTCTCGACTGTCGCTACTACTAGTATCCTCAGCTCGTCGCTTCGCTCCTCGCTGGGCTTCGTCCTCCCACCCCCTCACCTCCTTCAGCTTCACCCAGCACTCCACTAGATAAGTGAAACCGCAATTCTCAAGTTCAGCCCACTCCTCAGAACCAGGCATTCGGATCATATCACAAATAACATCATCCACTACCTTCTCAAAACCTCCTCCACCTCCATTCAAGTGACTTTTCAGAGACCACGCGCTCACGCCCTTGAAAATGTACAGGCTCACGATTCGACCTAACCCCAATTCAACCTCCTCGCTAGGTAACTTATCGACCTCTCTTCTCACGATTGTGTTGGTTATGACCTCGATTTCTTTAATTAAATCCTTCCAAATATTTCTAGTGGCTTTGGCGAAGTCTGTCGCGCTTAGCTTGTCGGCACTGGGCGGGGGACACTCTTGCTGGAATTTCTCAAACTCTTTGGACATGGCCTTCCCTTTAAAGTCAGTCGTCAACACAAAATCGTGGAGACGTCGCCAATACCTGGCCAGAAGGACGCATGCTTCATCGCCATCCCCCGCCTCCTTCCCCGCCCCCTTCCCCGCCTCCTTCCCAAACTCGACGGCTTCGCCCACACGCTTACCCCACTCCTCCCCCTCGAACAAAACGAGAAAGCCGGAGCAACCACAATACTTGGCAATCTCGAAGCTCTTAACATCGAGCTTGGGCAGACTCTGAACGGCCATCGCCCTCCCAACACTCCTGCCCAAGTTCCTAACGGCTGCAACGAGCGTAGCGAGGAGCAGCGAGCGAAGCGAGCCGAGTTAGAATTTTGTGACGACGAAAGTGGCTTGTGTTGACTAAAGCTACGTCGCTTTGCATTGTTACTCCCTTAAATTGTCGATTCGCAGCAAGGAGCGAACGATGACAGCGACGAGCAAAGCGACGAGCATTAAGATTATGATGAACTGACTCGTCGCTTCGCTCCTCGGACTACGTCACTCCGCCTCATTGTTACTCCAGTAATCCTCCCATTCCCAGCTCGTCGCTTCGCTCCTCCTGACTCCTTGTCTCACCTTCGGTGATGTTGTCCTCCCTCCTTCCCGTCCTTCCCGTCCTTCTCGTATCGGTTCTGTCGCTCTCCTCCCTACCGCTGAAGACCAGCTTCTTGCCCTGTCCTTCGCCGATCAAGCTCTTCAATGAGCCCTTGTTGACGCTTACGCTCCTGCTAACTAAAATATTGTTGTTGCCGTTGCCTCTGTCCCTCGCCGTGCTGTATCCCTCTCTGCCAGTCCTTTGAGTGTTGAAACCGCTGCTCTGCCTTTCCGTCTCTCTCGCGGTTCTGCGCGTGCTCCTGCTGCTCAACTTGGGGCTCATGAGGCCGACTTCGTTGGCGTTTCCTGCGTTCGCATTTCTGTTGCTCAGCCTACTTGACAGCAGACTCAGGTCGTACCTCCCTTGCCCTACTTCCAGGTCCTCCTCGAGCGCATTTGAGGGCGGCTGGAAGGGAGGGACCTTCCTCATTCCAATGGCCAGGTTCAGATTTAAACCGGGTACGAGGATTCTGTCCCTGACCTCCGCTGCTTCTTCTGACTCGCCTTCGTTCAAGTTGCCTTCGTTCAAGTTGCCTTCGTTCAAGTTGCCTTCGTTCAAGTTCAGATTCAGGCTGGGCGTGGCCCCGCGATGAGTCACGTTGGGACTTCTAAAGCTCAATATGTTCGGGGTGTGGTTTCCCTGGTTCGAGTTGATTTTGTTTAAGGTCGTACTCAAGATGGGGTTCAAGTCCAACGTTAGAGTTAATGGCTTTGGCAGAAAAGAAGGGTTGAGGGAAGTCATTTTTATGGTCGGTTTTAAGAGTTGTTTTGTTAGGAGTTTGTTGCGGAAGTTCTTGAGCTTTGTTGTCAGATCGGTGGAGGTGGTAGTGGTGGTGGCAGCGGCGGTGATCTCTAAAAAGTGACTCAGGAAAGCAATTAAATCTTCACTGACTTCTTCCTCATCGACATCGTCGAGTTCTCCTCTGCGACAAGCGGCGAGCGAAGCGAGCCGAGGAGCGAATCGACGAGTTAGTTTAGAATGTTCTCAATGCGAGGAACGAAGCAAGGAGCGAAGCAAGGAGCGAAGCAAGGAGCGAAGCAAGAAGCAGCTACTACCAGTACCGTCAGCTCGTCGCTTCGCTCCTCACTGGTCTTCATCCTCACAGTTTCTCACCTTCCCGCTCCGACATTCACAGTGTCGTCATGACCTAAACACTTCAACAAGCACTCCTCAAACGTCGTCTTAATATTCAACACCCTCTCGCTCAGCTTGGTGGTAAGTGTCAAACTCTCAAAGGATATCGTTTTGATTAAGCCTATTGATGACTTTGCAGAAGTCAACCAATTGAAACCTTGAATGCAAGTAGAGTCTTCCGAGTTTATGAACGAGCCTGAGTTCGAGGAGTAAGCTCCGATGCAGCCTTCCACCGGGATGCTTTCGATTTCGCCGTTAAGTTTGGAGTTGAGTATGTAGAGGGAAAAAAATTTTGATGTTGCGTTTATTGTTGATGATGTGTCCGGAAGACGAGGAGAGATTGTTGCGGCTAAGTTTTTTAGCTTCGTTTTCAAGTACGAGGTGGATGAGGAGGTGGAGGAAGTGGGGTCGTTTTCTTGGAGGATTCCTTTCATTTCGTCCGTTGTGGAGGAGGCAGGGAGGAAGCAGAGAGTTGACGAATGAGCCGGCAAGTTCTTGATTGCATTTAATGAGGGAGCGCAAAAGGCGACCAAGTCTTCATCCTCATCGTCAGTTGGCGTTGTCGACAGATAAACTTTCGGCCTAGAGCCCGTTATGGAACTCAGAATAGAGGATCGAGGGGGGGCGGTGGAAGGCGCGGGTGCTAGCTGAAGCGTGCAGGGGATCATTTGGGGGGGGTAAGGGAGGGGAGAGGAGGAAAGGTTTACTTTAAAACTTGTCAAGGTGTGTAGGGGGGAAGGGGGGCGAGGGCCGGGGTTGGAGCGTATCGAGGGGGAGATATGAGTGGTGGTGTGTGGTGTAGGGAGCAAGGGTTTCCTCTTTGTCGTAGAAAGTCCCAGCTCGATGAAGGTTTTCCAAGAATTAATAAAGGTTCTCGCCCATTACAAACATAGAATACAACCCAACAGCGCATTACATTCGCTATTTTTCGGTACCACCGCATTTTCGTTTCCATAAATGATATAAAAAAGACCGGGACCCCTTCTGTTGCGTACTCAATCACTCCAACATTTATTTGTTAAACAGCACGAGTAGCCGCGGGCGCATCCACTCTCCAACTTACTCTCCCAAATCAGGGGCAATTCCTCATGCCTACTCAGGCCAATCCCCAGTCCCCAACCCACGTCCGCGTTCGACACCGTCGAAATGCCCTTATGCCCAACAGCCGCGAAGTCAGCATGTTAAGACAGTTCGCCGAAGTGTACAATGAACGGAAAACACTTGATGGAGCTGTCGACTCAGGTTTAAGGGAAGAAGTCGAACGGAGATTATTAATTAGCGGGGGTGAGGATGGGGGTATGGATAGGGAGGGGGAGGGTGGGCCGGAAACAGACGCAAATGATGACAATTAGATGACAATTAATGGAAGGCCGACAATTAATGCAAATAACAAGAAAGATTATACAGATGATTTATTACACAAACAATAAGATCAAAATACGATCTTCTATTATTTTTTAATTCTATTTTTACGATTTCATCATTCTATTCTTTCTGCGCCTCCTCATGTTCAATACGGCGAACCTATGAGATTCGTCCCGAATCTCTCGGAGCATCAACACTCCTGCCTCGTCAGGCTCACTGTTGACGATTTGCCTCGTTCCGTCCTCGACGTACGTGTATACGTCCTCATTTTTCTTAGCGATCGAACAGAGCTTTACCTCCAGGCCTGTACCTCCAGAGTCACCATTAACCACTCCGACTCCTGCTTCCTCCATCCCCTTCAAAGCCGCCTTCAACTGGCCTTTGCCTCCATCGATCAAAACTAGGTCGGGAACTTGCCAAGCTTCTTCGACCTCGACCTGGACCTCACCCTTACCCTCACCCTCACCCTCTCTCTCACCACCCACTCTAGAAAATCGACGCTTCAAGACCTCGGTGAGGCTCCTGTAGTCGTCGTTGCCGGTGAAGCTCTTGATGTTGAACTGGCGATAGGACTCCTTATGAGGCCTGCCATCCTTAAATACAACTCGGGAGCAGACGGCGTCTTCGCCAGCGTGGTGAGAGACGTCGAAGCACTCGATGACTCGCGGGACGTCGGTCAAATTTAGCATACTCTTGAGACTGGCTTGCCTTTCCTTGATTTGCTTGTTCGTCGTGCCTCTCTGCGTCATCGACGGTGGCATAATTTCTAAAATCTGCTCCGCTGCAGCGTTGCAGTTGTCGATTGCGAACTGCATCGCGACCTTGTCGGTTTTAGTGTTCGTGCCAGACTTCCTCGGAGCTCTGACTGTCGTCCCCTTTTTCAACAAACTCTTGAGTATCTTAACCGACTCACGGTCAAGAGGGAGCTGGGTCATTACGTTTTCGGGCTTGTGGTCGTAATCGTCAGAGACGCGCTTCGAATCGTCGTGGTAGTGTGATTCGAGGGCCTTGTATATGGCGTCGCCATACCTATGCTCTTCGTCGCCTGCCTCTGCTCCCAAACTGAGCCGGTAATCAAAAGAGCCTGCGACGAGCGTAGCGAGTCGCATGAAGATTGTCGTTAACGTGTTCGTGTTAGAATAGCGTCTATGACCCTAATTGTCGTATACCCAGCTCGTCGCTTCGCTCCTCGCTGCTTCTCACCTCGATAGATTCCCTTCCTCAGCTGCAAGACCTTGACGAGCACCTCTCCCTTCTTCAATGGCGTCAGAGCCACGACGTCACGACTGAAGTTAGTCTCTTCATCAAACAACAAATCGATCGGCGAGTGGGCGCTGACGCCTTCGCCTACATACCCCTTATTCTCAAGCTCAAATAACTCCGACTTGCAATTCTCAAAATTCTCCAAATAATTGACCCTTGAAACTTCTTTGGCCTCGCCGTTCTTGGCCTCGAACGCAAGTTTGCGCAGACTATACTCAACTTCGGCGTTGGTCAAAATCTTGTCCACCTCGAATGAGCTCGAGTATGGCCCAAAGTATTCGTAATCGAAGTTGGGATTGGTTTTGAAGTTTTTGCGGGGCACGCGTTCGAACGTGGGCAGACCACCGTATTGCGTATTCTCTTTGGGGGTCGAGGCGCATATATAAGGAAAGCTGGTGTCGTCCTTCAAACAGACGTTGTACGCAGGCTGCAGGAGATTGATCATCTTGGCCTCGAGGTGAAGAGCATCCCGCTCCGAGGGAGTGATAACGGCCTCCACCCACTTCACTCCCTCCATCATCTTGTTGATGCGCGGCCGAGAGTCCTTCCCGGTCAAATAGTTCTTGCAGCGCTTCTTCAGATCCTTGGCCTTGCCAATGTAGAGCGGGAAGCGGTCTTCCTTATTTGCGTAAAACTTGTAAATGCCTGCGACGGGCGTAGAGAGGAGCGGCGAGCGAAGCGAGCCGAGGAGCGAAGCGACGAGTTAGATTGCCCTTAATGCTCGTCGCTTCGCTCCTCGTGACTTCGCACCTGGCTTGGCGGGCAAGTTGTGCACGAGCTCCGTGATTGTCGGGTCAAGGGACGGCTTGTTAGCGGCGTACGTGACTTCCTTCTTTGGCATGCGGCTCCACTCTGCCTGCTGCGAGAGCGAGTTTGTATTCGCCTCCTCGCGGAATATGTCAAAGATGCTTTTTATTTCTGATCCCGTGGTGGAAATGGGTTCCAGCCCGTTGACTGAGACGAGCGAAGCAACGAGTTAGTTGAATGTTCTTAACGTTTGTCATGGAGCCTCATTTCAATCGTATTTGTCATATTCCCAGCTCGTCGCTTCGCTCCTCGCAGTTTATCACCTTCGTTGTATTCAATCTGCCGGGAACGGCGCCTCTCAGTCTCGTCAAGGCACCGTTGCATGCTTCGCGTTATTTTGTCCACGTAGAATATTGCGTTCCCGTTGATGTTGCGGGCCGCCCTGCCGACCATCTGAATGAGGGCCGTCTCGCTCCTCAAAAAACCCTCGCAGTCTGCGCTCATGATTGCCACCAGCGACACTTGAGGGAGATCGATTCCTTCCCTCATCAAGTTCACGCCGACGAGGCAGTCGATGGTGTTGTTTTGAAGCATCTTGAGCGCGTCTGCGCGTTCCACCGTGTTAAGGTCAGAGTGAATGTAGGCTGCCTTGGCGCCGTGCTCGATTAAGTACGAAGACATGTCCTCCGCGTCCCTCTTGGTGAGAGCCATGGCGAGCGTTTTTTCTCCCCTGGCCGCTCGCTCTTCGATTTCCTTCAGCAAATCTTTGAGTTGGGTCTTAGTCGGTCTGACGGCGATCTGGGGCGGAGGGGTTAGAATTTAGAATTTAGAACTCGGTGATGGCGCCGCCTCACCTCGGGATCGACGATGTTTGTTGGCCGTATGAGCATGTCGACGCCCCCATTGGGACTGAGTTCTCGCTCAAACTTTCCGGGGGTTGCGCTGATGAACATGGCCTGGTCTATTCTGTCCCAAAACTCGGAGTCTTGGAGGGGACGGTTGTCGAACGCGGAGGGGAGGCGGTATCCGTTTTTCACAAGCGACATTTTCCTAGCCCTATCTCCGTGATACATGGCGCGTAGCTGGGGGAGGGTAACGTGACTTTCGTCGACTAGTAGCAGCCAGTCGCTCTCGGCTTTCTTCCCGGGGGTGATGTTGGCGGAGCCGCCGCTGCCCGAGAACTTCAAGTAATCCAAAAGCGTCTCTGGAGGCACTGCGACGAGCGTAGCAAGTCGCATGAAGATTGATGTTAACGAGTTAGAATTACGTAGCGGCGATAGGAGCGTCGGTGTTTATACTGAAGCTAATAGCGTAGCTGAATTTCGAGCGCAATTGTAGCATTCCCAGCTCATCGCTTCGCTCCTCGCAGCAGTTTCTCACCTCCCTGCGCCCTCCCCGCGAGGTGCCTGGAGTAGTTTTCAACCCCGGAACAAAACCCAGTTTCGCGCAGAAGGAGTAGGTCGTTCGTGACTCTGTTCTTCAACCGGTCCACTGCTTCAAAGTTGTAGTCGACGTTTCGGAGTTTGCGAACTGCGACGGGGGGAGGGGGGAGCATTAGCGAGGCGAGGACGAAGCCAGAGCGAGGACGGAAGCCAGAGCGAGGAGGGAAGCGACGAGATGGAATGAATAATCATGCGTTATGATTCGTCGCTTTGCTCCTCGTTGTCGTCGTTCGCTCCTCCCACCCCCTCACCTTGCTGCTTCATCTCCTTTTCTATTTCGACACAAGCCTCCTCGACCCTGGACTTTTTGGTAACGAAGTGCCTTGCAGGGTAGATGTAGTAGTTATCGAGGGTTTCGATTTTAAGGTCGGAGGGTTGTAATGTTGGGGATGTCAGATCTATAGTTTTTGAGGATTCGGCGGAATCAGTGGGGGTTATTCGGATGATGTTCGAGACAGTCGATGTAGCTTGGTCGAAAGCAATTTCGACCGGTTCGACCTCGTATGGAGGCCACACCTTGATGGTGTTGTTCTGGTAGTTGAGTAGGTACTCTCCCCTCTTGACTCCCCAATTGTCTTCAGGGGTGGAGTAGAGCATCTTGTTCAGAACGTCCTTGTAGAAATTGATGTCACCTCGCGCGCCTACTTGGATGTCGCGGGCGGCGTCGAGGTAGTCGGCGGGGAGGCCTAACCCGTAGATACATGAAACAGAGGCGACGACGACAACGTCGGAGCGAGTGAATAGGGCCCTAGTGGCCCTATGTCTGAGGCTATCAATTTCATCGTTGACGGAGGACTTTTTCGCAATGTAGGTGTTGGAGCTTTCGATGAAGCTCTCGGGGGTGTAGTAGTTGTAATATGATACGAAGAGCTCCACTGCGTTGTTGGGGAGGAAGGATCGCAGCTCGCGGCAGAGCTGCGCCGCGAGGGTCTTGGTAGGGCAAAGGATGAGGGCCGGCTTCTGAAGCTGGGCTATTGTGTGCGACATGACGAAGGACTTGCCCGACCCGGTTATTCCTTTCAGGGTGGTGTACTTTGTGGTTGGGTTTGAGAGTTGTGAGACTAGTTCTCGTATTGCGTTTGGTTGGTCTCCGCTACGGCGAGCGAAGCGAGCCGAGGACGAAGTCCAAGGAGTGAAGCCAGAGCGAGGAGCGAAGCGACGAGTTAGTTTATATGTTCGTTCGTTTATACTCGATTTCGTGTAATTATCGTGTTCTGTGTAATTGTCGCACTCGCGGAAACACAATTGTCGTATTCCCAAATCCTCGCTGCGCTCCTCGCGTCTTCGTACCTAGGCACAAACTTGCTGACTACCTTGAACGGGTTCTTGCGGACAACGTGCGGATTATTGGAGCTGTTCGGGGGCTCGTAGATGGGAGGGGTGCTGACAGGCCTCTGGCTTGGTTCCTCGTCGTAGGTTATCGTCGTCAAGTTCTTGTACTGCAGAGTTGACCTGAGGGTTCGTGGAGAAGAAAACGAACCTTGTTTGGGGAGAAGGGGGGTGAATCGGAGGAGGAAGGGGGCACTTGGTCGCATCATGGCAAAGAGGAGGGTTAGGAGGATGGTGGTGGGAAGGTTAGGAAGCATGAGGTTGGGGGGATTGCATGTGGGCGCTGCCTGAGTCATGACAATCATTTCGCTTGGAAGTGTGGTGGAGTGGAAAAAGCAGGACAAACATACTTCTCTTTTATTTTGCCATTACGACCATCTTAGCCAGTACAAAGTTATCTCAATAGCCACACAACAAGTATACTTGGCGCCACGCCCCCAGAACTTTTGGCTCCGCCGAACAATGAATAAAAACACAACAAAAATGGAGGAAACTGATCCTCCACATGCCCCGGTACTAAATGAGGGAGGGGGGGGGGACAAGGAGGACACAACGCATGACAATGTTGATTCAAGAGCTGACAAAAGGGTTAAGACGGGGGACCGAGGGTCTGATGGCGAGTCCTCGCTAAGGGAGGAGGAGGAGACCGCCACAACCACTAGTGGTAAGGAACTGCCAAATGTGGTCCCGAAACAAAAGGGGGGTACGCGCTCAGCAACGCCTCCGCCCCCTTCGGTCAAGGAGTACGAGGCGATATCTCCCAATACCCGGCAGATGGTGGGCCAAAAGAGGGGTCGGGAGCGTCGAGGTGCGCTGCTGCCGAACACAATGACTGCGAAGCTCGTGGAGCAGGCGGCGGAGCGGCACAGAATCGCGAAGAAGGCGGAGTCAGAGGGAAGGGTGGTGGAGGAAGAGGAGTTGGATTTGTGCGGTATAGCTGAGCAGATGCAGAAGGCGGGGGGGACGGCGGGGGGGGGGCTGGTGAAGGACGAGAGCGGGAGTTT
>BLQM01000069.1:64011-87495 GCA_012489335.1 Triparma laevis f. inornata
CGAGATTCGGAACCCCCCTAGTCACACGAAAGCAAGCTCTCAAATCCTTCCACCTCAAATACAACAGCGTAAATTCGGTAAAAACCCTAACAGCGGGAAACAAAATCCGCACAAACCCGAACTTGACCAACAACCCCGACGGGACGGATTTCGACCACCGCCTCATTTCCCTCATCAGGGAGAACGGGTTCTTCGATTCCGCGCCCTACGACAACAAGCTCACCGTCGGGGACAAGCGCTACAGCACTCAGATTTCGGGGCGCTTCCGAGACGCACCAAAAAATGGCTTCACGGATTATTTCCCAGAAGCAGAAGGTGAGCAACCGCAAGGAGCGAAGCAACGAGTTACGAACGAACGAATACGATAATTATGGCCGCAATTCGTCTGCGCTAGTAGTCTCAGTCACGACAGCGATATCAATATCACCGCCACTTATTTCTAACAAATTAATGCCAAATTTCACGCGAATCGCTACGCTCGTCGCAGCCTCGCAGAACCGGAAGCATATTCGAAGCGAAGATTTAATGGCGGAGTCAGAAATTAGAAGGGAGGATAACAAGAGAAGGCAGGATTACATAGACGAGAGAAGGAAGAAGTTTGAAGAGATGAAGGGGACAGAAGCTGAACATAAATAAATACCCTCTAAGCCTCAAAGTCATTTTGTTCTTACTAAACATTACATCATTTTACATTATACAGCTACTAAAAATATTTCTACTACTTTAACATTCACATCCACATTCCCACTTAATGGAACGTCGTCTGCATCGCATTGCCCCTGTATAGACCCTTCTCCACCAATCCCTTATCAATGTACGGGGTTCTGTGGTGCCCCATTTCTACGTTCTCCTTGTTGGGGGTGAACCTGCGATGAGCGTAGCGAGGAGCCGAGGACGAAGTCCGAGGAGCGAAGCGACGAGTTAGTATAATGTGCTTACTATAGCGAGGAGCGAGAGCGATATATCAGCTCGTCGCTTCGCTCCTCGCTGGGCTACGTCATCGCAGTGTCTCACCTCTTCTTGTGCTTGATGTTGTCGTAATGCCTGCGCCTCCTTGCCTGGAACTCCGCGAAATCGTGCTCGCTCATGACGACCCGGAAGTCAACGTGCTGAGGACAGGGCTCCGCCTCGCTCCTAATGTACCACCCCTCGCTCTCGTTACTGGGGTGGTAGGGCTCCGCAACTCTCGTGGTGTATATCGACTCGCGGCTAGATAATCTAAGCATTTTCTCGTGCTCCGTCTCCTCGCCCTTGGGGTTCGTGTTCTCCCAGCTGTATAGAGATTTCTTCTTCTTCTTCTTGGTGCTCGACTTTCTGGAGGAGCCTATGCTGGAGAGGTCGTTCTCGCCGTTGGGGGTTCTTGCTAGCATATTACGGGCGGGCATGCTCTTGGGAGTGGCGGGGGCTGGCCGGGTGGGGGTGTTCATCTTGCTGGAAGGAGTCAAGGGTCCTCTGCTATTTTCTCTCATGCCCGTCTTGGTTGGGGTGCCTGTTTTGAAGATACTCCTCTTGGCGCTCTTGGTCTGCTCCAACGTAGCGATCTTGGGCTCCATCACTGAGCCCCTCTTTAACTTTGTATCGTGCGATATTATCTTCCTGTTCTGAGAAATTAGCATTGACCTTCTTCGCATCTCCGTTGAGACTTCCCTGTCTTCGTTGGTCGCTGCCGCCTTTTTGGGCGACACGGGGAAGTATCCAACTTGGTCCTGTTGGGGTTCATCATTTTGGGGTACTGATGCATCAACTAGCGAAGCCATTGCTTTTCGTTTGGGTGGTATTTGAGCTTAAAGAGGTATGTGAAAAACTTGAAGAAATTCCAAAACAAACGAGTACCCTTCTCGGTGATCTCCTGGAAGTGATTTCATCTTCCATGTCGACTAAGAAGCCAAGAAGGAGGAAGAATGAGGCGGCGGGGGGAATGTCTCCTGGTGTGGGGGAGGTTCCCCGGCCCTCTTCGGCGCGTATTTCACTCAACAGGGGCAATGCCCTGGTGGTAGCGTCACTAGCTCTGTTGGCGATAGCAGTTTTGACTCGTTCGATGAGCAACAAGATGGCCCTGGCAAAGGCTCTAGGCGAGCGTCCGCGTGTGGCGGAGGATGTGTTGTTGTCGTCGTTTCCGAAGACCGGAAGCTTCTGGCTTAGGTTTTTGTTGGCAGCAGTGATGCAGGGGGAGGGGGGCGGAGGTGGAGGTGGAGGTGGAGGTGGAGATGGAGAGGTAGGAAGACGTGGTTATATTATCAATCTAGTTTACACATAATATTAACCCTACACTTCCCTAACTTCTTACTTCCCCTCAGATCAACTTCAACAACATCGAAACCCTCGTTCCAGATCTGGAGTACGGAGACAATAGAAAACGATTCCGTCGCTTCGAAGGAACTCCTCCTCTGCGTTTGTTCAAGAGCCACCAGCCGTACCTCTCGAGCGATAGCGAGATGGTGCTTGGCGCGAGCGAGAAGGGCGCGTGGTGGAGGGACAAGCTTCCCAAGTGCGACGAGAAGATTGGCAGCGGAATGGAAGAGGTACGTAGTCGCAAGGAGCGAAGCGATGAGCTTGGAATACAACAATTACGGTCGTAATGAGTCTCCATGAGGAGCGAAGTGACTGGTTTCGCTATCTCCACCACTAACACGCTCGTTGTAGACCCAGTGTCTTTGTCCTAACTGCCCGGCCAGGTGGTCGCGCTCAGTTTTGATAATCCGGGACGCGCGCGCAACGCTCTGCTCGTACTACAATTTTCAGGTAGGGTTGGGCAATTTTGAGGGGAATTTTGGGGAGTTTTTGCGGGACGAGGAGGCGGGACGTTACGGGATGGGCTATGTGCAGTGGATAGTGAGTTGGTTGGACTCAAAAGACGTGGCTGTGGTTGGCGCGAGTTTTCCTTTCGGGGAAGTGGAAGTGGAGGTGGGTGAGGGCGAGGGGGCATCGTCTACTCGTGCTTATCTGGTTAGATACGAGGACCTCAGGTCCGAGCCTGAAAAAACCTTAGCTAAACTGATGAACGATTTTTTGGTGCCTGGAGCGGAAACAAGCTCGGCGCAGATCAAAAGGGCCGTGGAACAGAACGACTTCGAGAGCATGAAGAGGAAGGAACTGCGGGATGGAGGAGGGTTGTTGTTTCGAAAGGAGTACCCCGATGCCGTCAACAGCGGCTTCGCCATACTCAACAAGGGCAGGGGCAAGGAAGACGCCAAGAGGGAGTGCTGGAGGGAGGAGGAGGACGTGCGGTTCTTGATCGAGGACATGGGTTGGGGGGAGGTAGAAAGTCGGTTGCAGTATAAGTTTTGAAATTTTGATTAAAAATTTCGCTTGTCATTTTTTATAAGTTAGTTTTGAAAAGATTTGCACCCTGCTTGCATGAGGGAAGATCTTGCACACACAGCGTTGGGTGTTCCAGTTCCTTTGTAAATTCACCTTACGGAGCACGGGAGAATACACTCTTTCGCCCGATACTGCCTACGCTTAATAGCGTATCACACCTAGGTCATGGGGACATGCAGTAGCACGGTGGGGTCAAAGGCTAATCCGAATGAGATAGACTCATCGTGGTTTGAGGTGGAAACTACCATAGGAAAGGGGGGCTTTGGCCACGTTCATTGCGTGGTCATGGCGAACTCCGAGAAGACGATGTATGCCCAGAAGCGGCAGGTGATACACGACGTCTGTAGCAAGGGCATGGAGATGGAGGTGAGGAGTTGAATGGGGTGGGGGAGGAGGTAGAGGGGTACGGGTGGGTGTGTTTGGTGTGTTATTGTTGCTAACGCATTTGCTTTTTTGTTTGCTGGTTTTGTGTTGGCTGTGTGCAGGTTTTCAGGGAGCTAGATTTTCTGAGGGACCTACAAAGCCCGTTCATTTGCAACGCACACTATGCGTTCCACGACAAGGTGAGTTTGGATCGGGGAATCGGAAGTGAAAGAAGAATATTAATCCCCATTTTTCATAGCGATACCTGTACATTATTATGGACGTTGCCCTAGGCGGCGACTTGCGCTTTCACATCGGGAAACACTTGAAGAGCAGGAAGGCGTTCAAGAAGGAGGAGGTGAGGCACTGCAAGGACGAAGCCCAGCGAGGAGCGAAGCGACGAGCTGGGAATACAACGATTACGCGCTCCTCGCACTAATAACATTATAACTAACTCGTCGCTTCGCTCGTCGCAGGTGAAATTCTTCATGGCCTGTATTATACAGGGGTTAGGATACATCCACGAGTGTGGCGTGCTGCACAGGGACATAAAGCCCGACAACTTCCTGGTGTCCGAGAACGGCTACGTGAAGATAACGGACTTTGGGATCAGCGCATTTGTAGATAAGAAGACGATGATCTGCAACGACTCGTCGGGTACGTTGGGGTACATGGCTCCCGAAGTTTACAGAAAGGGCCATAAGCACAATGTGGCTTCAGAGTCGTTTAGTTTGGGGGTGTGCTTTCACGAGATGGTTTGTTTACGTCGTCCATACAAGAATGAGGTGAGTGTGGGGGGGGGGGTTTGGGAGGAGAAAGAGAAAGAAAATCTAACACAAAACAATTTTGTGCAGTGGATTAAGGACAACGCTGCCCTGGTTAAAACGCTGATGCCCACGACAAGATCGAAGATGAAGCACGGACTGAGCGGAAAGATGCCAGATCACCCCGAGGGAGAGGTGGAGATCCTACCGAAGACGTACAAGGGCCAGATGGCGGACAATAGCGATGAGCTGCGTGACATGCTAACGAAGCTCCTGACATTGAAACCTTCAGGGAGGCTGGGGAAGGGAGGTATGCCGGAAGTCAAACAGCACAAATATTGGGAAGGTTTCAACTGGGACGAGCTTGAGAGGCTGAAGATGAAGGCACCGTTTTCGCCAGACGTGAGTGTTAGGAACGCCTCTGGATTCTCCGACGACATGAACGACATGTTCATCGCCGACGAGATGCCAGACGCCAGCGAAATGGAGCTAGAGAAGTTCGCAGACTACCACTTGAACACCGAGATCACCGCGCCAGTCAGCTCGCAAGCCAGCATGACCAAGAGCGGAAGGGACAGGCAGGCCATGATCAACCCAATGGCGTCTAGTCTTCACGGGCTCGAGGAAGTCAGCGGCAGCGAAGGGGACGAGGATGAGTGGTAGATGAGGATGAGGAGGGGGAGAGTACGAGTAGAAGATATAATAATATATTGTGGGCTTTAAATGCAAACTTGATGATTCTTCATGATCATGACATTTTTCTGGTTGTTTTTAAAGGAAGTAACGGGTGGAAGAGGCCAGAAACTTCAGGGATTTCAGATTAGGATCCAGCTATGATGTGAAGGGTGTGTAACATCGTAGAAACCAATTCGTCCACGAAAATCAATGTTGAATGTGGAAGGAGCCAAGTTCGTAAACTAAATAACACCTTTTCTCCACCGCTAGAAGTCATTACAAAGGCAGGACTAGTTTAAATGACCTAGGTTGTCATCTAGGATATTCGTGTGGGCTACGATCAATTCGAGAACGCGAGATTGACCGAAAATCAATTTAAGTAAAATAGCTGGAAAGCAAATAAGTGTTCTGGTCATTTTCAGGTTCAGTTTTTGTCTTATATGGCCCTTTGAGTTCCCTTAGTACCCGAGTCTAGTAGTAATTTTTTAGAAAAGCTCAGGATCATGGTTTTTTGGTTCACATTTTCACTTTTATGGGGTTTATTTGATTTATGAATGGCATATTCAGCATTTCAAGTTACCTTAAATTGACGAATATTTCCAAAAATGACCAAAATAAACCCAGGAAGATGATTTTTTAAACACTAAAGTCGTGTTCCTGATCTTTTAAGAGGCTCTTAGTGGCATATTCAGTCACCTTGGGTCCTCAAAATTCCCAAACTACCAAGAATGGGTCTAAATCTATCGTGGTTGTCGCCTTTCGATTTATGGTTTTAAATATAGGAGATTTCTCGAGTAAAAGGAATGGTCTCTTTCGCGCACTTTGAGCCGCGCAACGCCAATCAAAATTCAACGCTAGCTCATTCAATCTTGGGGCTTGAATCCATTAACGTGTTTCCGCCTTATAACCGTTTCTAAGATGGTTACGATCTCGCATGAGAAAAGTGACGATGACTATGACGATCTTCGCGACGTCGAACGATCGCTTAAACGATCGCTACAGCACTTTTCCACGCCACCCGCCCGCCCCGACTTTCCCCCCCCTACCACATCTTCCCCAATTTTTTTCGCCCTGCCTGCTCCAGTCCACCGCGTTGACAAGTTTCTGATAGCTCTCGTTTACGCATGTACACTTTGTCTTTATTTTCTTGAGATTTACGATTTTGAAATGAGGATTAAAGTGGTCCGGCACTTGATGCAGTGTAAAATTCAATAAAAGTTTATAATTCAAAGGCTTACAGCTTCCTTATTATCGACAGGCCGTCCCGCAGTGGCAGTAAAACCACCTCTGCCCTCAAATCCGTCTGGATCTTCTCGTTGAATTTATGCATTATGCGCGCCAGTTTTCTCTTGCGCCTGGTTTGTTTAGTTTCCCCCTCCTCACCTTCCTCCGTGCTAACCACGGCTCCCTTCCACAACACGTTGTCCACCAAAATGCTTCCGCCCCTTCTCAGCAACTTGTCGCTTCCCAAACAGCATTCGACATAGTCAAGCAACCTCGTTTTATCCGCGTCTACGAAGACGAGATCGAAAGCCCCTCCCTCAACGCGCTGCTCCGCCATGTCTTCCAGCACTGCGAGCGCGTCGTTGCATTTTCTCGACACAACTCGAACTCCCCCCTCCAGCCTCGTCTCGTCCTCCGCTCCCTCCCCAAGCTCAGCCACAATTTTATCGTCTAATAATTCCGCCACCTCCGCCCCTCCCTCCCCGGTCCCCCCCTTCCCCAGCGCCCTGATGTGGTGCCTCGCCACCCCGCACGCCAGCTTGTCGCGCTCCAGAGTCAATACGAAGCCCCCCCCGTCCCCACACCCACCCGCCACCCCCTCTGCAAAGGCGCAGGTTGCGTAGCCGGTGAAGGTTCCGACCTCTAAAACCCTGCCTCTCCTCGCCATGCTCGCCAAACTCGCGAGGAGCCTCCCCTGCACTCCCCCGGAGGTCATGTGTGCGCCCGTCGGCAGGTACCGCTCTGTGTTTCGTTGAATGGCATCGTAAAGTGCAGGGGCGCCAGAACTGTGCTCGGCGCTGTATTCCTGAACGTCATCAAAGACTGCAGGGTCGAAGTCGATCTCCCCCGACGACTTCACCTCCTCCCCCCCTCCCCCCAATCTCCACGCCTGAGCTCAAAGTCCGCTTACTCCTGGCCAAGCTATTTACGAAGCGATTCTGGCAGCTCGTGCTGCAGCAGCCATTGAATCCCGTCAAGCAAACGGAGCACTGGACCATCCGCCGATGGCACGCCGTATTAGCGCAGTTACTCAACAAATGCGTTGCGTTCCCGCACGTCACGCACTCCCCGAGCTGGTGGTCCGTGATTTGCCTCCCGACCCTTCCGTCGAAGACATAGTTCGTGCCGTGGAATAGACTCTCTAAATCCCCCGCATCCTCCAATCCCAAGTTCTCCTCCTTCTTCTCTCGCTCCTTCTCCAGCGTGCGGTCGTAGCCGATGATCCCTCCGGCCAGCCTCGAGACGTTCTTGAACCCTAGCTCCTGCTCGAGATAGGCCCCCACTTTCACGCACCGGATTCCCCCCGTGCAGTACGTCATGACCTGCGACGAGCGAAGCGAGTCGCATGAAGATTAGTGATAACGTGTTAGAAACGAGAAGCGACGAAAGTAACGTCGCCGTTGGGACTGGTGCTACTTGCACAGTTCATCTGTAACGGCAAAACGGCACATTATCAGCTCGTCGCTTCGCTCCTCGCAGCGTCTTACCTCCTTGTCCCTCGGAACGTCCTTGAGCCGCTCTTTCAAGATGTCCCATGTGTCCTTGAACGTCTCCGTGTTTAGCGGTTCCGCGTTGACGAATTTCCCCACCCCCGTCTCGTACGAGTTGCGGCAGTCCAGCAAAATCGGAGGTTCCTCTGCGACGAGTTAGAATAAAGTGCTTACTATAGCTCGTCGCTTCGCTCCTCGCAGTAACTCGCGGAATCAATGCATTCGTAGTTCGTCGCGTCACTCCTCACGGTTCCTTACCTGCTTGCAGTTTCTTGTGCCATTCGAGAGGTGGCAGGTCGTTGCCGGCTCGCTGCCAATCCAGAGGCTGGGTTAACCCGTCCGCGACGATTTGGGAGCGAGGGCGAATATGCAGGTTTTTGAATGGAGGTGGTCTTTCCCCATGGAAGAACTGAAGCGACAAACGACAACGAGGAGGAGCGAAGCGACGAGTTAGAAGAAATGATAAATATATATCTCCTCGTTAGAATAAATGGTGTAAGACAAGTATCGACGAGTATAAATGATATCCTCCTCGTCGCTTCGCTCCTCACTCCCTTCTCACCTCCTCACTCGAAATCGGCACAGGGTCAATGTTCAACCCATTCTCCATGTACTCTCCGAGCTCCGGGATCGAAAAACAGCAGGCCTTGAAGTTCTCCAAAACACTTGTGGGGACTGACATCTGTGCGTTGACTCCCTCCTCCGCAACGTAAATCCTCCCCAGCGCGTTGAAGGGCTTCCACGCTCTGCGCAGGCTCAGGGAGAACTCCTCCACGTCCTGAATCAGTCCTGGAGGGAAGCTGTAGAAGGAGAGCATCGTCATGTGCGATGATTGGGCCGGGTCGGGCATGTCCTCGAGGTAGGCTGGGGGCGGTGGCGGAGGCGGCGCATTCGGATCCTTCGACACGTGCAGCAGGATTGTGGGCCGAGCGATTGATTTCGATTCATCCGATTCCAGGGTAGCCTCGTAGAACCCCACCGCATCTTGAAAAACCTTGACGACGTCCTGCGAGTGACGAGCGTAGCGAGTCGAAGTTTTGAGTTAACGAGTTAGAATTACGTAGCGAATGTAAGCGACTTGAGCGTTATACTAACGCTACTGCGCAGATGAATTACGAACGTAATTGTCGCATTCCCAGCTCGTCGCTTCGCTCCTCGCGACTTCATACCTCGTCGCTCACGATATCACAATTCAGTTTCCCGTCCCCGATCATTTCGTTATTCAACACCATCTCCCCATCCTCGTTCACAACTGGAAGCTGCGCGGAAAGCACGTAAGTGCTCTTCTTGAGAGCGCGAAAGAAGGAGTGCAGCTCGTTCTTGAGACCCTGGAGGGTCGTGGACTCATAGGAGTCGGACTGGACAAAGACCCGACCCCGCTTCTCCCGGCCGTTCAGGTGCAGCTCTTCGCGCAATATCGGGCAAACAGACACCTTGAGGGCAAACAGTGCGGCTAATGGTGGGGGGGGAGGGGATAAGGTCTGTTAATATGTATTGTGTGTGTGTGATGTTCGAGACTTTCACCTCGTTTTTCTCACCTCCCTTTGCGCTGCTGCTAGCCTCTCTGTACCGCATATTGCGATCGCGCACTTCATTCTTAGCCTTCTCTCGCGCATTTTTCTTGCCCACATCGGCAGTACTGAACAGCCGTGTCAAGGAGAGCCGTGAGTATGCAGCAAAGTGACGTCCTGTGAGGCCCGATGTCGATAGATGTACCGAAGGGATTTTGTTCACCAAGGAGCGATGAAATTTAGGGTTCGCCACCATCCTTAGAGCCAACAAAGGCCTTCCCGCCAGGTAAAGCATGGCCATGATAATGGCCAAGCGCATTGATAAGAAATCGACAAAAGATTAATGATTTTTTTTCTGAGAAAAATTACATTTCACTCCCTCTTTTTCTCCTCTCCTACGCGAATGTCTGCGTTCAACAAGCTGTCCCTGGACGCTGTCCAGGAAGAAGGGTTCAAGCCTCTAAGGAAGGTACGCTATGCTCACCAAATTATTGCATTCTGAACCAAAGACGGCGTCGATCAAAATTTGCGGATGTCGTGATCGCGTTTCCCTCAATCAACCTGAGGAACGAAATATCCGCCCATTTCTCAAATGCTTAGCACTCAAACCCCCACCATCCCACCCCACCAACCCCGCCTCCCCCCAACTCTCCCCAAATCCCCCCCTCCCGCCCCTCCGTCAACCCTGAAAACAACTCCCGCTCCCCCTCATCTGACATCAACCCTGCTCCCCCCCACCCCCCTCGGCTCTCGCCCCACAGACCTTCTCCGAAGGCGGCAATCGCAACAACGTCTCCGCCGCCGCCCCCGGCTCCTTCAAGTTCAAGGACGAGCTCGCCGACTTCTACAAATACATCGACTACCGTGAAGAAATCTACGTGAACCGTCTCCGAGAGGCCGTGGCCATCAAGTCCGTCTCGGCGTGGCCGGATCACAGGAACGAGGTCATTAGAATGTTGGAGTGGACGAAGGACTGGACTGAGAAGCTCGGCGGGAAGGTCGAGCTGTACGAGAATCCTTGCAAAGGTGAGACAAAGCACTGTGAGGAGCGAAGCGACGAGCTGGGAATACGACAATTGTGTGCTCCTCACATTAAGAACGTTATAAACTAGCGAGGAGCCGTGCGACGAGAGACGAAGGCGTCATAAATACAACGAGGAGGCTCTTCGAAAATGCCACTCGTATTGAAACTCCTCGTTCAATTCGTCGCTTCGCTCCTCGCTGGGAATACGACAATTGCGTGCTCCTCACATCAAGAACACTCTAAACTAATTCGTCGCTTCGCTCCTCGCTCTGGTTTCGTCCTCGGCTCGCTTCACTCCCCATTCCCCCCCCTCCCCCCCTCCTCCCCCCCCAGTTCAGCAGATGGATGACGGTACAACGATCCCTCTTCCTCCCATCATGCTTGGTTCCTTCGGCGACGATCCGAAGAAGAAGACCGTGTGCGTTTACGGTCACCTCGACGTTCAGCCGGCCCTTTTAACCGACGGCTGGGACACCGAGCCCTTCGAGCTCACGGAGATCGACGGCAAGCTTTTTGGCAGAGGATCGACTGATGACAAGGGGCCTGCGCTCAGCTGGCTGTGGATGGTGGAGGCGTTTAACGAGCTGAAGATGGACCTGCCGGTAAATATCAAGATGATTTACGAGGGAATGGAGGAGTACGGTAGTGAGGGAATGTTTGAGACAGTAAATGAGGTGAGCCCAAAGAACATTTCATTCATCATTCATCACGTATTTCAACAAACGTCTAACACGGCTTGCTACGCTCGCGCAGCTCTCAAAACCAGGAAAGTTCCTCGCCAATGTCGACTTCTTCTGCATCTCGGACAACTACTGGCTTGGCAGGAACAAACCCTGCCTGACTTACGGCCTCCGAGGGATGGCTTACTTTGAAGTCGGCGTGGAGGTGAGGAACTGCGAGGAGCGAAGCGACGAGCTGGGAATGCGTCAATTCCGTTCGTCACTCGACTGCGCTAGTAGCTCCAGATATCGACGCCACTATCACCGCCACACAATTCCAACTCGTTAACATCAATCTTCATGCGACTCGCTACGCTCGTCGCAGTGCTCCACTAAGGACCTGCACTCGGGTGTGTACGGAGGATCGGTGCACGAGGCGATGACGGACTTGATCAAGCTGATGAGCACGCTGACGGAAACTGACGGAACTATTAACGTTGCAGGGGTAATGAAGGATGTGGCGCCGGTTACGGAGAAGGAGAAGGCGAGAAACTGCGAGGAGCGAAGCGACGATTTGGGAATGCGTTAATTCCGTTCTTTATTCGGCTGCGCTAGTAGCTCCAGTCTAGATGTCGACGCCACTATCACCGCTACGCAATTCTGACGAGTTACTGCGAGGAGCGAAGCGACGAGTAGAGTAGAGAACGAATTGTCTATGAGCTCGTCGCTTCGCTCCTCGCTGGGAATGCGTTAATTCCGTTATTTATTCGGCTGCGCTAGTAGCTCAAGTCTAGATATCGACGCCACTATCACCGCTACGTAATTCTAACTCGTTGAAACGAATCTTCATGCGACTCGCTACGCTCGTCGCAGGAGAGCTACGAGACGATCGACTTCGATCTCGCGAACTACGCAGAAGAGGTGGGAGTGACGACCATCGGGGAGAAACGTCTCCGGCACAACACCAAGAGGGACCTCCTCATGGCCCGCTGGCGCTTCCCCACCCTCTCCCTCCACGGTATCGAGGGAGCCTTCTCCGACCCGGGAGCCAAGACTGTCATCCCCAGAAAGGTGAGAAGCCGCGAGGAGTGAACGACGACAGCTATCTCCACCGCTAGCACGCGAGCGGTAGCGAGGATCGAAGCGACGAGCTGGGAATACAACAATTACAGTCGGAATCAGGCTCCTAAGGTAGAGAACGCGTTGTCTATGAATTCGTCGCTCCGCTCCTCGTTGAATAACGCGCTTCCCTCCTCGTGTTCGCTATCTCCACCACTAACACACTCGCTTCGCTCGCTGCTCGTCGCAGGTCATGGGCAAGTTCTCCCTCCGTCTGGTGCCCGACCAGGACCCCAAGCAGATTGCGGCGTGCGTCACCAAGCACCTGAACGACGAATTCGCCAAGCTAGGAAGTCCCAACAAAATGTGGGTCAAGGCGCACCACGGAGCCAAGGCATGGCTGTCGTCCACGGACCACCCCAACTACACCGCCGCCGCCTCCGCCGTCGAAAAGGTCTACGGCCAAAAGCCCGACATGACCCGCGAAGGCGGCTCAATCCCCATCGCCACCTGGCTCGAAGATGCCACCCAGATGAACGTCCTCCTCCTCCCTGTCGGAGCCTGCGACGACATGGCACACTCCCAGAACGAAAAGTTCGACAGGAAGAATATGGTTGCCGCTATCAAGGTCCTAGGATGTTACCTGCACGAGGTGGCAAAGATCAGGGGTCCCAAGCCTAGCGATTGCAGGTGCGAGCCGTTGACCATGGAGGACATGATGATTCCCGGGGCGTTCGCGAGGGGATTCAGGTGCAAATGTGAAATTTAAGCAATTTGAGGTTTTTGTGCGAGAGGTTTTAGTAGTATAGTCGGAGGTGGAGGGAGTGGCGGTGGGTTAAGGGGGGGGGGGGACTCGCGTGTGCGAAAAATAGACATTACGGCATTGTATATTTGTGAAATTTGGAAAACAAACGCATCGCTAAAATTTATATTTTACATTTCACATTTCACTTGGAGTGTCAGTTCTATAGGGCTCCGGGGCAAGCACGGCGTTGGCCGGGTCCAAGAAGGGCTGGCGGTAGGCAAACTTGTCGAAGGACGCGATGAGCTCCTCCTGATAGCCCAAATTGGTGTTCTCGTGGTCGATTGCAACTGCCCTCTCCAAACTCAAGCGCTCGCTGGGCTTGTCGTACTGCTCGGTGAACTTCCCCACCATCCACAGCGTGTAGAAGGGGAGCGGGAGGAGGACGTACGGCTGCCAGAACTTTCCAAATCCCAAAATCAGGTACAGATAAGCCAGAAGGGTGACCTGCCCGCAGGTCAGCCCCACGAGAGTGCGGTGCAGAACCGAGGGGAAGAGCTCTCCTCCGCTCTCGTACTCGGGAGTGTACACGTAGAGGACTTGAAATTTGTACACGAGGAGGGCGCACGTGAAGTAGATGGCTCCGACGGGCAGGATGATCGGCGAGATGCACGAGTAGGTGAAGCAGATCACGATGACGAGGAGCTGCGTAGGATACTCCCAGCCGTACAACAACTCCTGAGGGCGGTAGACCTCGTTGAGCTCGCGCTGCGTGAGCATCTTTTCGCTGAAACTGCACCTTAAAAAGGCCATGCGGAAGAGGGCTCCGAGCCGCAGCAGAACGACCGGGAGTCCGGCCAGGATCTTGGTCACGATCAAAGAGATGAAGTAGCCGACCACGGTGGGCACCTTGTCCGCCATCAACGACAGGATCGACTGCGGGTCGCCGATGATTTCTCCCAGGTTCTCTAGGAGACTTCCGGCCGTGACGGTGATGAAAATGTTGGCCATCTGGTAGTAGAAGAAGCGGCGGAGGATGGACCTCTGGACGTCGCTCTGGGTCTTCCTCGACTCGTAGTGGACCGCCACGTACTGAAAGATGAAAGGAAGGAGCTGGATGAGACCGAGCAGCGCCAGGACGGGCAGGTAGCCGTTGATCAACTGCACGTAAAAATCCCGCTGCTTGTTCTCCTCGTCGTCGTCCGAGACGTTATCCAGCCAGCTCAGCCACGGGAGCTTCGCCAGCTGCTCCGTGGTCGCCAGGGCCTGCACGGTCGCCACGGGGGCGGACCAAATCAAAGCGCCGAACAAGATCAGGGTCGAGGCCATGTTCTGCTTCGCCGTGCTGACCTGCTGAGAGACGTGAGCGTTCGGCCAGTAAATGTCTCGCGGTTCCGGGGCGACCTTGAGATCCAATGTGTCGGCCTTGTGCGTGAGGGTCACGGCGCTGGCGCACGCGACCGTCTGGAGGTCCGTGAAGGTGATGAAACCGGTGCTGCTCATGGTCCTGACGAAAACGGAGTCGACCACCACGCTGTTGAACTTGTTGTTGACGTAGACGACTCCGGCGGTGAGGAAATCGAGGCCGAGCTTGTTCATGAATCTGGCGACGAGCGAAGTGAGCCGTGTTAGAAATGAGTAGCGAAGATAGCGAACGAACAGAATCTCACAGAATCTCATCTCACCTTCGGAAACCGGACTTGTGCTTGTCGCGGCCGCCTGGTTGGATCAAGTCGGCGTTCGAGGAGGCCCGAGAGGACAGGCCGTGGGCGGACAGGGGCATAGCCTCGGTCAGGTAGTCGTTGTCGAGGAGGCTGAGGGTGGTGGTGTCGCCGCGAGAGTGGGGGGTGTCGATTTGAGGCGGCTTCTTTCTGTGCTTGAGGAGGGACTGAGAGGAGGGCGAGGTGCTGCTGTCGGTATTGGTCGACAGCGGGGTGGGGGGGGATTCGGGGTCGAACGACCCGTAGTTAGGGTTGGAGTTGTTGGTCTGGCCGTCGTTATCGTCGTCGTCCCCATTTTTCAGCTCGATGCGCGAATTCGTCACGGTCCTTCCGATCCCTTTAATCGCCCCCTGAACTCCCCCGATCATCTTCCCCAACAAACCGTCCCCGTCCTCGTCCCCGGTGCCCTGGTGAGCGATTCTAAGCTTCTCGTCGATCAAGGACTTGATGGACTCGTTCATCGCCTCCAAGTCGTCAGCGTAGTACTTGGAGCTGTTGACCTTCTCGTCCTGGCCGCAGCACTTGAAGGGGATGATGGGGGAGCTCTCTATGCCGCAGCAGAGGCACCTGGCGCGGCCGACGAAATGCTCGGCGGCATCTCCGGTGGCTTGTTCTATGGCCACGGCCTGTTAATGGGGGGGGGGGGGGGTTTAGAATGAATGTGTGGGAGGGAGGGCAAAGTAAGGGTTAGGGTCGTTTCGAACGACTCGTTTCTTCTCACCTTCTCCAACCGCCGCCTGACCCTCTCCCTCCTCCCCATAACTTTGTCCATCTCCGGGATGTTCAACACCACGCTCACACTATGAACCTTGCCAGGGAAGAGCTTCTCGAAGTATCTGAACAGGCTCTTCTCACTCTTGAGCTTCGGCGGTATGTCCTCTATTCTCAGCGAGTAATGGTGCTGCGGAGTGATGTCCGGGTCTCCTTTGGCGAGGTAAACCATCCTAAGCTCAACGAAATGCTTGTACTCTTCGCTAAGAAGGTAAATCACGTAAAACGTGAGCATGTACATGAACGTGACCGTGACCCAGAGCCTGAGGCCGTTCTCGGCGTCATACTGGTGGTTGATGGGTTTGGCGGCGTCATCGTCGGCGTCGGTGATTTCTCCATTGTCGTCCTCGATGGGGGGAATGTTCTTCATGGACATTCTGTACCATCCCGTTTCGCCCCCGCCTGCCGTGCCGTAGACGGTGCCGAGGATTATCATCCCCCAGAAAGCCGAGACGGAGGTCACGCGACCGCAGAGGCGGATGTAGCGGAGGAACATGTAGGCGTCGAGGCCGGCGCACTCGAGGACGTTGTGCCAAGGAACGGAGTGGACGGTGGTCCAGAGAGACCAGATGGAGGAGGGACGGTAGGAGGAGGGGAGGGGGGGAGGTTGCCGCGAGGAGGGTTTGTGATAGGACGCGCCATTGTAGATCTGGGGCGAGCAGCGAGCGTGTGTTAGAATGCAGTAGGAGGAGGTGCCGAGGCCTAGCGACGATATATATATTTATATATATATATAAAAGGCACGTTTGCACTCGTAATCCGTCCGCTCGCTCGTCGCTCACCGTAGGAAGCCACCTCCTCAAAATCTCGAACGCCATCCCGCAGATCAAGAACACTATGCCGTTCAAGTAGCACGAGAGGATCACCGCCTCGACGCCGACATCGGAGATTGCGGTGATGTTCTCCTTGCCGCCGACTTGACCGAGGCCGTGGTGGAAGAGAGGGTCGTGCAGGAGGGGGCTCAGTGCGCGAGGGTCGGGGAGGGGCATTAGGTCGTCCATCTTCTTAGTACTATGTGATTATTGTGGAGGAGGGAGGCTGTGCCGGGAGATAAGTAGGTTGCGGTGGCTGATATAGTAGCTTTAGGTGGTGGCGGGATCGGTGGGAAGGAGGACAGAGCCGACAATAGGCAGCTGGGGTCTGGCCGATCGAACACGATTAAGCTCTAAACCAATTCCACAAGCGCTTCCGAGGATAGGCGTGTGTAGTACGCGGAGCTATTGTGATAGAAAAGAAGCCAAGGTCTGTTACAGCGGCGGTAAGAATACGTAGATTGATTTTTTCTAGCTGATAGTTTTCCAGGGGTCTTATATATGTGACCTGATCAGACCTGCACCCCTGTACTTGTCCACGTGCATTGATGAACCTAAAAATGTTCCAGGGCCTGTACCCACACCATCGAGAACGTGAATAAAGAAAATTTTAATAAATCCAACAAATAAACATTTAAAGAATAACATACAATAAAATCTTCGTTAATTACCATCCTCCAAAGTCCGCAAAATCTCCACCTAAGTCCTTAGGAAAGACGTGCTGGTGGTTACTCCCTCCTCCACCTCCTCCTCCACCACCTCCTCCTCTCGTTCCTCCGCTGTCAAACTCCTTCTCCTCGCTGTCCGCCGACCCGAGCCTTCTCCTGACCATGATGGGCGTGGTTTTTGTTGTCTTCATGTTTTCCACCCTCCCGGCTTTTCCCCTCTCGTCGTCGTAATCATCGTCGTCGTCGTCATTGCCGTCGTCCTCGCCCCTGTTCTCTTCGCTCTGGCGCCGAAGTCGTTCCCGTTCCTGTTCGTGCCCCACCCCCACCCCATCCTCCTCCACGTCGTCCTTCAACCCTACCCCCACCACCTGTTCCCCTCCACTTCTTCCAACTCCAACTCCAACTCCAACTCCAACTCCAACTCCAACATTCCCATCCACAACCATCGTGGTCGTCGTCCCCCCGAAAAACTCCCCTTCAAAACCTCCTCCCCCCCCTCCTTCTCTAACAAACCCTCCCCTATCGACCTCGAACACGCCGTTCTTCAAAAAATCCACCACCAACCCCTTGACCCTAACGCTGCACCCGCCCTCCTCCTTAACAAATACGCTGACCCCGCCAATTCCGCACCTGTCGCAAACGTACTTGAAGATCAGAGCTCTCGTTTTCCCCAGTGCCGCCGAGCCGAACTGGAACGCTGCGACGCCGCTGCTGCTGAATATTCCCATGACGTCTCCCACCTTCAGCGCCAGGCTCGTGCTATTCTGCTGGGAGATGCCTATTTTCTGCCACAGCCTGTCCAGCTCCTGGGACTGGATCGACGTGGTAGGCGTGCCGTGGCTGGAGTAGCAGAAGTTTCCTCCCGTGGAGCTGATCACGGCCGTTAATAATATCTTGAGTTTGCTCGGAAGGTCTTCCCTACTGCAACCTAATAAACTTGCGGCGAAGGCGGCAAAGCTACTAAATATTGGGTCGTCACGAGCATCAATCACCACGGCAAGCGGCAACGGACAGTGAAGACTCTGACTTATCTCGAAGAAGGTCCGCGGCGCTAGAACGTACTGTCCTGGGAGCATGGACACGATGGGTTTTCCGGTCAAGCTCGCAGTCGGCGAGCGCATTCTCAGCCTTCTAGATGGAGAAACCGGCGATGTGGGCTGCCCTTTCCTCTGCATCACCTCGCAGCTCTGCACGTACAAGAAGCCGTCGTTGAGCTTGCTGTCTGCCGCCAGAGTTCCGTCTCTCGCAAAGCCTAGACCAAGCTGCGGCACGATACTTAGCAACAAAGGAGACCCCTTGAAGTGCTCCCCTTCGCAACTCACGTGCAGCGAGAACATGTCCTCGGCCAGAGGCAAATGCACCTTCAGCAAGGCGGATTCCCTCGCCCCAGTTCCGTCGCCTCCCGTGAGCCTGTTCACCATCATGTTGAAGCTCTCCTGGCTCAGCTCCACCTCGAACTGGGGCGATATCATGTTCGGTGCATCGCCCCCACCCGCACCCCCAGCTCCGCCACCCTTTCCGAATTTCGCCCTAAAATTGTCCCTGCGACGAGCGGAGGAGCGAAGCGAGCCGAGTTAGAATTGTGTAGCACGAAAGTGCTTGAGCATTTAAAACTAAAGCTACGTTGCTCCGCCTCATTGTTACTCCCATAATCCTCCCATTCCCAGCTCGTCGCTTCGCTCCTCGTGGCTTTGTACCTCCTTGACCTCGGCGTGTTGCCCGTCCTCGGCGACTCAACATTCCCAACGCTCACCAGATCAGCGGCGTTGCCAATCTCGAACGTGACGGGCGCATTCACCCCGTTGAAACCCGGCGTGACTTGGGGAACTTGCTCGCACTTATGAAGCGTGACCTTGATCATGTTTTTCAGCGTTTCGGCGATGCTGCTGCAGTTTTGCGCGGTCATATTTTCAAAGCTTATGGGCTTGTTGTTCTCCTCCTTCAATTGCAACCTGATAAAAGCGATTGCGCCCCCTCCCAAACACGCCGTCTTCTTCCACTGGAACTTGTTAACTTGTTGTACCTCCCCCCATTATTACCCCCCCCTTGGTTTTCACCCCTCCCCCGCCCCCCGGCTGCCGTCTAAAATTTCCACGCAACTCTCTGCGGGCTTCATCCTCTTGCTCAGCGGCACCTCCAAAACGTTAATGAAGAAGGGAGTCCCCGATATCGCCACTTTTGGGAATTGCGTTGGCTTGCTGCTCCTCCTGCCGAGGAGCCGAGGACGAAGCCAGAGCGAGGAGCGAAGCGACGAGTTAGTTTAGAATGTTCTTAGTTCGAGGAGTAGGAGCAAGAGCGACATCCTCGTCGCTTCGCTCCTCGTCGTACGCGCACCTGGCACCGTTTTCGTCGTACTGGTGCAAGAACGGGTCCAGCTCCCCCCCTCGCCCCTGGCTCATCCTTCGCAAGGCGAGGCTTCGAACGAGCGGCGAGCGAAGCGAGCCGTGTTAGAATTGGTGGACGATTTTCGTTAGCGGCGTCGTCACTCCGCTCCTCGGTTTACGTTATCGCCCTCTCACGCGTTCACGTCCTCGCCAACTTCCCTCTCACGCATTTCACGTCCTCATCGCCGTTCACTCCCCCTGCAGGTGGGGGGCTCACCTTCCCTCCGCGTAACTTTCCACGGGGGCCCGCATGCTGCACTCGACCCTGATGTTTCCCGCGAAATTCGGCTTGAACTCGATCGAGTACACGCCTATCTTCTTCTCCAAAACCGCGAAGGGGACCTCTTCTCCACTCCCAGAATCCTTGATGGTGACTTCGATGTCGTGGGTTCCGCAGTCAGCATAGTTCCCGTACTCGTCCCTGAGGTGTAGGGCGAAGACAGTCGAGCTTCCAACGGAGGTAATCAAATTAGACGGGCTGGCGAACGAAGTCAGATCGACCGACGAAGTCCGAGAGTGAGGGTAGGACGCGAGAATTTGGACGTGCTGCGGGGCTGGAGGGAGCGGCGTCAGTGGGTGCAGGCCCCCTCCGGACTTGCGCATTCGTCGTCGACGACCGGTTCCGGTGGTGGTGGTCGGGCTGGTCTTTCCCTCGGTTATGAAGGAGTTTCCGTCCCCGGAGTATCTCCAACCTCCCACCCTCACCCAAATTCCAAAGGCCCCGCTGCGACCGCACTCCAGACTAACTACATACCACCCGTCCCCGCAATCCTCCACGACACCTTCGACACTATTGACTCTCTTTCCTCCAGTCCCTATGGGCTGCAACGTCACCCTGACCATGTGCCCTCCTCCTCTAACGGGTCCGCTCTTGTCCCCCAGATTGACTAGCAGCCTATGGTTCCCAACCTTCACGCTTTCCTCCTCCCAAAGCTCTCCCTTAACCTCACAAAACTCCACATCGACGCTCGGCGGCAGCACCTGCACGTCAACCGCCTCCTCCTTGATCGGTTGCTTCTCCCCGAAACTCCCATCACCCTCGAACTCCTTCCTAAACCAACACTTTAATTTATACAATCCTGCGACGAGCGTAGCGAGTCGCATGAAGATTGTTATTTACGAGTTAGAATTACGTAGCGGTGAAAGCGGCTTGAGCGTTTGGACTAAAACTACCAGTGCAGACGAACTGCCACCGTAATTGTCGCATTCCCAGCCTCGTCGCGTTCGCTTCTCACAGTTTCTCACCTCCACTCCCGCACAATACCTTAACGCACCAAACCCCGTACCCCTCATAGCTCGTATTAACCGTAACCGGGTTTCCATTATTTTCGTTACCTCCCACTTTCTTGTTTTTATAACGTAAACTCCCCGCGCAAACCTTCTCCTCTCCAACCTTCTCAACCTCCACCCCCAAATTCATCCTCACCCCATTCCTAAACCCTTCAACATAATCCCCCACATCTTCATCCTTCGAATTCCTACCTAAAACATAAAAAGTATTCCATTCACCAGCATCCCAAGGTTCATTAACATCATCTATAAAACATTTTTTAGGTTCAATAACATTAAAACTAATATCCTTAGTAGCTTCAAGTGAATCAACGATTGATCCAGGTCCCAAAAACATCCCACATTGTCCCCCCTCTGCGAGAGGAAATTGGTTAACGAATACATCCTCAATCTCAATCCCCTCACAAACAAAGTACTCAATCAAAACAGGTAAAATAGAAATAAAGCTCTTCTCCCTCGGACTCCCACTCGGTGTACTATTCTCACTTCCTCCATTACTCCCTCCTCTTCCCATATTTCTAGACCGTCCCCCCTTCCCCCCGTTTCCATTAGGTACAACCCCCCATCCGTATACATTCGAAGTTGAGGATATTACGAAACATGATGATATGCCTAGTTGTATTTTTTTTATTGGGACGTTATTGCTTAATGTTGTTAAACACTGTAGTGGAGGGGTTGTTAGATGCACTGATATTGATATCATAATAATAATTAATATGCACTTATTACAAATATATATATATGTATACATCATTCTCACCTTCGGTACCCAAACATCACTCTTACTCTCATAACCCAACAACCCTTCCTTCTCCCCCCCCCACGTCCACACTTTAAAACTTTCATCCAAACACATACTAGTCTCTCCGTTCGCATACACACCACTAACTTTCGTACGAGCTAAAGTCTCTAATATTTGAAACTCGAGAGTTCCCTGAGGGCTTAAACCTAATCCGAGTTTACCGTGGGAAGTTGAGCCTTTGGAGTAGGTTGTGCCTAAGGTTGTGGATATCAGGGTGTAGTTTAATCCGGATGCTACTGTTTTTACTGATGTTCCAGTTGGAAGTGATGTGATTTTAAGGTTTATTTTATTATTATTCCCAGAACTTTTTGGAGGTGGAGAATCGGTGTCTACGTAATTATTAACTTTATTAATGAAGCTAGAGGAGCTGTTGTATGATAGTAGTCTACCTGAATTATCAATAAAATCGCAGACGATGTTATTATCTGAATCCCGAGAAACTGAAGCGTCTACAATTCTAGTTATAATTTCGTTACCCATTTCTTCAACATCATCTTCATTCTTACACATACACTCAGGTAAATCAATAACCTCTAATTTCACCCTCCCATTAAAAACTTCCTCAAACCTGAAACATTTCCCTTCGCTAATTAAAATCAAAACCCCCCCTAAATCCATAACTTTTATTATACGTAAATTCCTCGTACTCCCTATAAGTTTAAAACCTTTAACTCCTGATTTATATAAACTACCTTCGGATGTAACTATATAACTAATACTACCTAAACTCACATATTTAATTTTATTGCTAAAATTTAAAATTGAACTTGCTGGTAAGAAGTGAGTTTCAGGGAGTCCAAGTTGATGGGAGGTGTTCGTACCCCAGCAATAAATTAGGGAAGTTGTGTTATAGACGTTGTTAGTGGAGGATGATGAAGGTGTATAAGATCTAGTAGTTAAAGTTCTGGAAATGTCATAGCCATCTACTGAATCTGAAGATGTACGGGTATTAATGGTATTAACGGTTTTTATGAGGGTGGAGGTGTTGGGGACAGAGGTTGGAGTGTGAGTTTTACCAGTGCCGGAGATTAGGAGGGAGGGGGGGTGTAGGGTTTTATGGGGCGTTTTTGGGTGTATAAGCTTTTGGGGGTTACTATGGGAGTTTAATGGGATGGGAGGGGGGGGGGGAGTTAGATGGGGGGAGGAGGCTTTTATTGTGAATATTGTTGAGCGGCGACGATATACCTGAATTACCTCCTTTATGACTTCCTTGTAAAAGAGTCTGCACGGCCGACTTCGGCCTCGAAATAGGTAAAGTTGGCTTGCTGTTCTGGTAGGTGAAGCTGCTCTGAGGGCGACGGGATGTTGCGGTGCTAGGGCGACGGGAGGAGGATTGAGAGGAAGGACGGTGGGTTAGGGAAGCGTGTCGCATGCCTGATTGGGATTGGGGGCGGGAAATGCTGAGGTTGGTTTGGGTTGGGTGGAGTGGGGTTAGACGGGTGGGTGGTGATATGGGAGAAATGTTCGGTGAGGGCGTTGTCTCTCACCTGGCGCTGCTTGGCCTGACAAAACTATTGCTGCTGCTACTAGGACGAATCACAGTGGGAGTGGGAAGGAAGGAAGACGAGTTCTCCGACTTGGAAATCGCTGTTAGGCGAGCTCGAGAAGTTCGATTGTTGGACGCCATGATGGGAGGCTGGAGTAGTTTTGAGATAAGGAAAGGGCCAGCAGAGGGATGTGCTCAAGCGGCGGACAGGTGTAAGGTAAATTTAGGGAAATGCGGGAGGTTTGGAGGCGGGGGGTTGAATGACTGGTCTTTTGAACGTATGCAGGTAGTGCGAAGTGAGTGGAGATCTACTGAAGTGTACTTTGTTTTGAATAAGAGCAGGATCAAACTTTGATTGCTTTTGCTTTGTTTTGCTTTCAGGCAATTTTGCTGAAACCTTCGGAGTAAAGTTAATGTGAGCTTTTGAAGCCCGTCATTGGTTCATATTCGATACTTGTCGATACTCTTCGCTGCTGGATAGTTTGTTCGGTCACACACGCGGCGCAAAGGCAAAGCAAAGCCAACTAACTAACGGGGTCTGTTGGGACATGTTATCGGGTTTGGGCAACAATTTTGTGCTGGTGGAAATCGATTCGGGGGGAGGGGCTTGTGATTGATGCGTTCCTGCTTGTATCTCCCGAGGCTTCATTATAATTTACTGTGGGATGCCGTAAATTATATTTAAACACTGTTAACGCAGGCCTGAAACCCGCCCCCC
>BLQM01000070.1:0-20358 GCA_012489335.1 Triparma laevis f. inornata
CCATAACCATAACCATAACCATAACCATAACCATAACCATAACCATAACCATAACCATAACCATAACCATAACCATAACCATAACCATAACCATAACCATAACCATAACCATAACCATAACCATAACCATAACCATAACCATAACCATAACCATAACCATAACCATAACCATAACCATAACCATAACCATAACCATAACCATAACCATAACCATAACCCTTCATAACCCTAACCCTAACATAAACATAAACATAAACATAAACATAAACATAAACATAAACATAACCATAATTCTAACCCTACCACAAAAATAGAATTCAATTCTTTCTACAAATCATACATATTTTGAAGAACTGTTACAGCTCTGGTCTTGAGCTACTTTTCGACTCTAACCTTCTCTGTCCCGCTAGCTTTCCCACGTACTCTTCTGTGTCGTTATTTCCCGGTTCATCATTTTTCCCTGATGTGGATGCCAAATGAGCCACCCTAACCTTCTTACCGTGATTCGTCATCCTCGACATCTTCGCCCTGTGCGCTCGCCCGTACCCGGTTGTCTGAACAGTAAAACTGTCGGTCGTTCTGATTACAGTTGCAATCGTTCTTCTCTTACTCTTCCTGCCCGTCTTCGCCCACTTCCCGTCATAGTCCACCTCTTCTTCGGCATTCTCGTCGTCGAAGTAGTTTGTCATTGTATCCTCGTCCTCTCCCTCGTTATCCTTGAGTTTCTGTAAAAACAAAGTGTGTTAGCAACGGCACCCAATCCCAATACAAAACCGCTCCTCAATTCTACCAATCTCACCTCCTCGACGCTCTCCAACTTCTTGATCTTGTACGAGTAGAAGCTACCTCCGTTCAGCAGGATGCTGACAATGAGCACGCCCAAGTAAATGCAGGTTGCGTGATAATCGTAGTACAGCGGAGAAACGATGACCAAGAAAACGGCGGCCCAGACGAGCTGCGACAAAGAAGACGACGACGACAAGTTAGAACTTTTAATTTCCTCCGCCTCCTTCCTCCTTCCTCTCGCTCACCTGAATCAAATTGTAGACCCAGAGCGCCCACCTCTTCCCCGCGCAACTAACTATCTTAACCAAGTAATTTCCGAACCCTGCGAACGTGCGCAAACGTGCCCTCTGTGTTAGTGGAATTGTACTATTAACCCTATCTCTTACTCTCGGCCAACCCGCCACCCGCCACCCGCCGCCAGCCCCGCTAACCTTCCTCGCTCACCTCCCGACATGGCCTTGATGAAGGTATTGCAGTAATTCTTCCTCCTGTGGAGCTTGGGATGCGGCACGACCCACACCCAAAAGTTGTACAGCAACATGTGGGCTGCGTAGAACGCAATGGGGTAGACGAAGAACCACTCCATGGAGGATTCGAACGTCTTGAGCTCGTCGCAATCTGTGTTGTGTTTGCACACGTTGAATTTGATCGGCGTCTCCGAGGTGATGACGAAGCGGATGGCGAAGCTGCGTATAAATTTAAGCGGAGGATAGGATGGATAATGTGTTAGAGCCACGGGACCTCCTCGCTCAACCCTCCCCTTCCCCCACTACAGTACTCTACTCACCTCGTTACTGCTGGTGCCACGTGCATGTAAGCGTTAATAAAAGTCTGCAGATCTCCGAACACCATCTTGAAACTCAAAATAATCTGCGATCGAATAGAAACGACGAGCAGACATTTATTGGGGTTAGAATCATCGTGTGAATATCGTTTGAATACATAATACACCATCGCTCGGTTCGCTCCCCCTCCTCCCTCCTCCCATCCCCCATCCCCCATTCCCCATTCCCCAACTCACCGTGCTCCCGATTCCCACGCTCATGCTCAATGTGAAGACTCCAAAAAATAGCTGATAGTCATACGGGTAAACTAAAATATAAACCATCAAGAGATAATTTATGAAGTAGCACACCTCAATCGTGAAGTGCTGACGATCGAGCAGATAGTAGCTCACGTAGCGGTACAAAAACAACGGCGCTAGGGTGGCGATGTAGTAGTAAGGGATGTAATGAGGGTATGAGAACATGAGGTAGAAGTATCCCAACACGAGCAAGAACGTCATGGTGTACTTAATTCCGTGGCCCCTCTTCAAAGACTGCAACGAGAGTAGCGAGGAGCGGTGAGCGAAGGGAGCCGTGTTAGAAATGGGTGCAGGTGAAAACGACGCAGACGTTGAGACTTCTGCTACGTCGCTCCGCCTCATAACGTTCACGAAATTAACTCATTCCCAACGTCGTCGTTCGCTCGCTCTAAACGTTCTCACCTTCTCCTTCGACGAGGAGCTGGACGGAGCGAATTTGTTCCCCGATGAAGGTCCCCGTGCTGGGGTGCTGCTGAAGACCGTGGCGTAGGTGGTCGTCTGGGAGGGGTCGAGGGGACGACCGAAGCGGTCGTACTTGGTAGGTTTCTTGCGCTGTTCGAGGCGAGCCAATGCTGCGGGGGGGTTTATTATTATTTTTATTTCAAACCGTGTTAATATAAAGCATCGTCAAAACATCTCAACCTTTCACATCGATAAATCGCCTCCCTCCCTAGCCTCACCTCTCTGTTTTCTGAACTTCCTCTCCTCTTCCTTGGTCTTCTGAGCCTGTCCCTCATTCTTATCAATAGCAGACCTCTCTCCAATCCTACCCCGACCTATAGCGAAGTTGTTCTGGGAGTGTGTCAGCGGGAGCCTGTTTGTTGGAGATGGCATGTTGTTTATGGCGTTTGTTGGGCAACAATGTAGGTTATTGAGAGAGGACCTTGTTGGTGTTTGCAACGACTTCTGAACGATTTTAAATTGGGTCAATGAATAGCCTACTACCAAGCGGATTTAATAGAACGTTTAAGAAGCGGGTGGGGGGGTTAAACTAGCGGTGCTTAGTGAGGTATTTAAGCTCTTAGCGATCGTATTTAATGATATCTGACGTCCCAGTGAATAAGCCCAAAGCGTTGCGAAACGGATTCAGGCCTCCCTATATCCTGCCCATCATATCTTGCTCACAATGCCGGGAAACTCCACCGATGACCTGTTCAAGGGCATGAGGTTGACGCCTGAGCCGAAGGGAGGGGTGAGTTCGTTACTGCGTAGCGTGTAGAATGAGAACTGTGGACAGTTTAGGCAGGCATTACCCGTCGAAACCCCCCTGCCCTGTTCTTGCTTGTCTTGCATAGTGTGATAACGTCGACTTTCAGCTTAGCGCACGTTCTTTCCCGTGAAGATAGGCCACCGCCGCTCGTTTGGCACCCGCTCCCCCGAAATTTGCGTGCGAGATGAACAAACGTTGTATAACCCATTCTATCCCCCGATGGAGAAAGGGGACGAGAGAGAGTTGAGCCTGGTACAGTACACTGTACAGTGGATAACGGAGCATCAGAAGCTTAGCGCACATTGTTTTTCGGGGAGATAAGATAGACTGTCATGGTTGGTTGTGTCACCCGCTCCCCTCTTTTTCCCCTACTTGATGAAAAACAAGAAGAAAACCCGTCTAACCAATCCCCAACCCCTCCCCCTTCCCCCCCAGACCTCCTCCCTCTCCCCTAAGCGTCCCCTAGTCGATCCTCCCCCAACCCAATCCCCCCGTCCCATGGATCAAATCCGTGCCGCAATGGCCGAAGACGCCAAAGATCAAAAGTCCATCGCCTCCCGTTCCCTCTTCAACCCTGAGGGCACCGTGGCCAGCACGCAGAGCATGATGGCAGCGAGGGTGGATTATGTGTGCGAGCAGCAGATTTATTATACGAAGAAGATTGAGGCGGAGAAGAGGAGGTGAGTTGAAGAGAGAGCGAACGAGAGGAGAGAGAGAAATGCAATGCAAATGCTTACTAACACACGCTCGCTACGCTCACCCCCAGACTGGCCGACACTGACAAAAGGATCCTCCGAGCCAAGACCGCCATCCTCCAGCGCCGCAAGCAGATTGCCGCCGCCAGCAAGGAGCGCGTGCTGGCCAGCGCCGCCGTCCGAAATCTGAGCAAGCTGGAGAACAAGCTCAACCTCTTGATGGTGAAGAACAACCTCACGGAGAAGGCTAACATTCAGGCGAAGAAGCATATTGATAACCTGCGTATGGAGAAGGCTCAGCAGATTCGGGCCACGGAGAAATTGGAGAGGGAGCTGCGGGCTCGGAAGACTAAGATCACCACCCTGGTCTCCGAAACGCAGACCATGCAGGACAAGAAGGACAGGACGCTTCGGGAGATCGAAGTCATGAAGCAGAAGATCCTCGACGAGCTCGACGCGAACAACGCGGAGTACCAGGCGCTGAAACAGGAACTTTCAATCAATCAAATGGGAGTCACGTCAACTCAGAACTCCCCTGCCAGGCAGACTTCACCCGCCAAGACAGCCGAGAAGAAGAAGAAGAAGAAGAAGAAGAAGGAGGGAGATAAGGAGGGAACCGAGGGAACCCTCTCAACCGAGGAGGAAGAGCACATCATCAGCAACATCAACAAGGCTTACTGGGCGATCGCGAAGAAGAAGATGGACATTCAAAAGCAGGCCGACAAGATTGCTGAACTCGTAGACGACTTCAAGTACCTCTCCGAGCAAACCGGTGTGACTTCAGTCGAAACTCTCATCCCTTCTCTTCTTAATTCTGAGGAGGAGAATTTTAGGTTATTCGATGTTACGAATGAATTCAATAAGGAACTGGAGACGATGGAGGTGGAGAAGGGGGAGATTAGGCACAAAATTAATGAATATATGAAGATTGAGGCGAAGCAGAATGAGGGGAAGACGAAGATTAAGAGAGGTGAGAGGATTACAATGTGGAGCGAAGCGACGAGCTGGGAATAAGACAATTACACGCTACTCAATTAACATTAAGCATTAAGAACATTATAAACTAACTCCGCCCTCCCCTCCTCTTAGAGCTCGAAATCCAGATCGAGAACGCAAAGAGCCAGGCCGCCAAGTGCGACACAAAGTACAACGTGGACTTGGAGATCATCAGGGGAATCGCCCCTAGCGTTACCAACATTTTCAACAAGGTCGGATGCGAGGACGAAGGGTTGGCTTCGCAGCTTCTGACGGCGGGGGTTACTGACCGAAGCATCATGGGGTACATGGCGGTGATTGAGCAGAGGATTGGCGAGATCGTTCAGGTGCACAACACCACGCAGAAGCACGGGATTATTTCACACTTCGAGGGGTTGGTCGAGGATCCCACTCGACCAGTCACGCCCAGCTTCGACGCGAAGGGCAAGAGAATCGCTGCGCTGCAACAGCCCACGTTGCCCTCTCACACGGACTTCGACGAGATGGACGACGACGACGAGGAGGGGAAAGGAGACGAGCAGATCGAGCCGATGCAAATAAGCAAGCTGCACGACATGGTCGCGAGGGATACGAGGGCAAGCAGACTGGGCGGCGGGGGCAGGAGCAAGTTGAGCATCGGCTTCAAGGGCAAGGCGAGCAATGCCAGCCTGAGGGGGAAGGGGAGCCGAAGGAGTTTGAAGCATTTATAAAATAGTAGATAGAAGTATTTGCAGACAAATATTCAACAATTATTGATAAATTTAACGTTCTCCAGCCCCCTCAGCCCCCAACATTTCCCTCGCACTCATACTACCTCTCCGCCGCTTCAACTTATCGTCGTCAACCCTCCCCTTCATCTTTTTATACTGTGACGAGCGTAGCGAGTCGCATGAGGATAGGCGTTAACGAATTAGAATTAAGTAACGACGAAAGAAACATTTGCGCTAAGACTGAAGCTAATAGTGCAGTTGGATTACGGCCGTAATTGTCATACTCCCAGCTCGTCCCTTCACTCCTCGCTGAAACTCACCTCCTTCATGGCGACGAGGTTTTCATTCTTCTTCAAGAAGCTCTCTGCGAAGCTGAAGAAACCGGTGAAAACCGTATTAACGAACATGAGGTCGGCTTCGTCTACGGTCTTCCCCACTTTGAGATATTGCTGCAAAAGGTACTTGACTTCATGCAAAGTGAGGGCAGGGCAGGGCAGAGGGCGGGTGTTGTTTCGGGGGAGGGAGAGTCCCATGTGGAACGAAGGGACGTTGCGAATGGGTTCGAGGGGCGGTGGCAATTTAGATGGACAGGATGCGGATAAGGCTTTAGGGTTGGGGTTGCGCTAACTCCAGTTGTTGTCTTGGGCGTATGCCACATGCTCACCTCACGCATGAACTCGCAAGTGTCCTGGGGAAATCACTTTTACTTCGGTCTGGGCTCAACTGCCTCAAAACATCTCCGCTCCCTTCGCCCTCAACTCTTCACATTCACCGAAATCCTTATCGTGCCTCTCCCTCCTCCCCCTGCCCCCCCCTCCGGGCCCACCGGCTCCCTCCTCGTCGCGCTACAATGCCCCCCAAGACTTTACCTGATCCAGACCCCGGTACTAGAATATCAGAAGGCAGAGAATCGGATGAACCGCGGAACTCGAAGGACCAAGATTCAAGCCCGAGGAACTCCAGCGCCAGCACGACGCCGAAGTCCACTTCGGGAATCAGTCCGACGCGAAATCGGAGCAAGACTGGGGGGAGAGTGAGAGCTTCCATCTTTCAGGCGACGAACGACTTGGGGAATAGGTGAGTGAGTGCAATCAGCGTGGCAGTGCTGGCCTGATACGCACGCTTCAATACACAACCACCCAACGAGATTAAAAATAACCGACCACCTTCCATTTCTAACACGCTACGCTACGCTATATCCCTCACTGTCGTCTCCTCCTCCCCCCCCCAAACCCCCCCCCCTCAACTCTCTCCCAGCATGAAAAACGCCCGCGCCCGAATGTTCGGTTTAAAAAACAGCCAAACCGCCCCCGACCCTGTCCTTGACTCCGAGCTTATGAACGTTGCCGGCCGCTACGGTCGCTTCAAAATCTCAGACAGTTCCAAAGTAGGCAAAGAAGGAGAACCCTTCGTTGATGCTCCCGTGGAGCTTCAGGTTATTAAGGTTCCTACGACGTATGATTCAGGGTTTAGGCTTAAGTGTACGGAGTGGTTGAATCATCCTTTGACGGAGATATTTATGATTATTTTGACTATTATTGCGTTGTATATTACGGATAGTAATCAGGTGAGAGAAAGAGAGGAGAGGAGAGGAGAGGAGAGGAGAGGAGAGGAGAGGAAGAGGAGAGACGGAGACGGAATTAAAAGAATGTAACACTTACCCCACGCACACTACGCAACCCAAACCCAATTGCAGGTGCTGGGAACCTCGGACGGGGACATATACGTGCAGTACTTTTGCCTTTTCATAATGTTCGTGTTCTTCGTGGAGCTCGTAATGCTCAGCTACAGCAAGGTGAGAAAAAATTGAGTTGCACCGGAAATCAAGTGCATCGTAAAATTCCCCTCCCATTATTTTTCATACACCGACGGCACCAATCCAAGCCCCACGAACTTCTAACGCGAGACTCCCGGGTTGTCCCTTGCAGGAGGGGTACTTCCTCAAGGACACGTACTTTTGGCTTGACCTGCTAGCTTGCGCTAGTATGCTCGGTGACATTCCCGCCGTGGTGATGGCCTCCATAATTCCTAGCGGAATGGTAGCTGCCAAGGCTGGCAGGGCGGGTCGAGCCGCCAGGGCAGGAACTCGAGCGGGTAGAATAGTTAGGTTGGTTAGGCTTACTAGGTTGATGCGTTTGACGAAGTTGGTGAGAATAGGGAGGGTTTTTGCGGCCGTTACTGATGAGGTGACGGTGTCGGAGAGGGCGAACAAATCGGGAGAGCTATCAGTGAGGCGCATGTCCTCCATGGTGGAGCTGGCGGAGAGGTTCAAGTCGGCGAGGATGGAGCAAGGTGAGCAAGGCGGAGGGGGGGAGCGAGGAGCGAACGACGACAACGAGTTTGACAGACAACGCATGATTATTCATTCTGGCGACGAGCGAAGTGACAGTTCCTCGTACTTGGAGCGATGTGACCGTTCCTCGTACTTGGAGCGAAGTGACCGTTCCTCGTACTTCTCGCTGACTACGCATGAGCATTCATATTTATTCTAACTCGTCGCTTCGCTCCTCGCTCGGACTTCATCCTCGTAATCCCCTCAGGGAAAAACACGGTCGCCGCTTCAATGGTGGAAATGACGATCTCGAAGGTCATCGTGGGCATCTTGCTCATGCTCTTTGTCATGTCGATGCTCGAGGTCCTCAAGGTGGACAACGCCGACGAGAATTCCCTCAATCAAATATACACAGTGGTCTCGATGGGCCTGCTCAGCTCGGCCAACATCACGACCATCATAGATGAGTACTTCATCCAGCAGCCGGCCTGCATATACCTGAGGGTGAACGAAGTAATCTACTCGAATAGGTGGGACAAATTCGACGACCAGCGCAGCCAGGAGCTCGCGTACCTGTTCCTGCCAATCGACCCTCCCGACTCCATAGTAATTTCGGCCCCTGGCTTGTTCGAGGAGGCCAAGGTCGAGGCCTGGTACGACAACAAAGACAGCGAGGACATCATGGCCAACGTCAACATCTTCACAACGACGTTCGTCATCGCGCTCCTGCTGGGCTGGATGTACATGTTCCACACGAACGCCAAGCACTTCGCCCAGCGGATCGCCGTTCCCCTGCAGAAGATCGGGGCGGACATGAGCAAGGTTTCGAGGCTGGAATTCCTAGACTTTGACCAGAAGATCTCCTCCAATATGCTCGAGATCCAGTACATTCAGCAGGCGTTCTACAAGATGAAGAACGCCATCAACTCCTTCAGCAAGTACGTGCCGAGGGAGATCGTCCTGAACATGACTCTGCACAAGAAGATGGCCAAACTGGGCGTCATGCCCCGACAAATCAGCATCTTCTTTAGTGATATTGCCGGTTTCACCACTATATGCGAGAAGGTGAGATGAGAGAGGAGCAGCAATGATGTTGATGTTAAAGTCGAGTTTTCGTAGGCCGAGTTTTCCATATGCATCGTTTATTGCTTTAAAATTCTAACTCGTAAATTATACCCTCAGCTGGAACCCAACGAAGTACTGAAAATGCTCTCAGAGTACTTCACCGCCATGAGCAAGGTAATCGTCGAAACCGAGGGCATCCTACTCGAGTTCATCGGCGACGCAATCCTGGCAATATGGAACGCTCCGTACGATGTCACCGACCACGCCGTCGCCTGCATCTCAGCGACGTTGAGGATGCAGCAGGAGCTAGAGACACTGAGAGTTCAGTGGAAGGAGCAGGGCTACCCTGAGATCCACATCAGATGCGGAGTCCACACCGACTCGGTCTTCGTCGGAAATCTGGGAGCGCCGGAGAGGATGAAGTACGGGGTCATGGGTGACGGAGTCAACCTCGCCTCAAGGCTGGAGGAGCTCAACAAGCGCTACGGGACCAAGAACTTGATCAGCGACAAGACCTTCGCTTGCGATCGCGTGAGTGAAATGTTCATCCTGCGGCACGTCGATCGCGTGGTGGTGAAGGGCCGATCCAAGTCGACCGACCTCTACGAGGTCTGCGGCTTCGAGCACGAGCGCATCGATAAGAAGATTCTAAATTTCAACAAGTTGTACGAAGAGGGCATGAAGCTATACTTCAAGATGGAATTTTCGGACGCCTTCAACAAGTTCGACGAGGCCAAATTGTTGAGGGAGGCGGAGGGGGACGAAAGCTGTTCGCTGCTCCAGGGGAGATGCGTCGCTTACATGGACGAGCCGCCGGCGGAGGGGTGGGACGGATCCAGCGTATTAACTAGCAAGTAGGTAGTAGGTAGTAGAGTAAGCTGTAAAGTAGGGAAGTAGGATAAACTCAAATAGGGGTGGGAGAGAAGATAGGAGGGGTGATGAGAGTTAGGCGGGGGGGGAGTGATAGAGAAAAGGGGGTGGAAAAACAAAATAGATGCGCACGAAATTTTTGAAAGAAAACAACATCCGAATTTTGTTTTGGTGGCGTTGATTGACGTCGTAGTTGGGTGCAATTTTGATGAATCGGCGAAGCTGATCGCGTGTGTATTGAGGGTTGATATTTTAATCGTACATTTCGATTTTTGAATGGATTCAGCTTAGCGGAGAGCTTCTTGAAAAAGAACGAAAACCTCGTCGCCATGATGGAGGACACAGGGGAGCCACAAGAAGACACCGCTCTCGGCAACATCGCCCTTGGCAACAGCGCCTTCGGTAATACCAACGCCCTCAACAATACCAGCACCCTCAGCAAGTCCTATAAGATCTCGTCCATTGGAAAGATTCTGTCCAAGCGCTCGTCCATCTCCCAAATGCGAAGCATGAAGATCGTGCCGATGCAGGACTCAAGGTCCACTGCGCTTAGTTGCTTGAGGACCCCCGACGCCAATGCTTTTACGAAAGATTATAACGCCGACGTTGAATTTGAGAATGAGAAGGTTCTGTAGATGAGCAACGTCATACAAAAATATACCGATGAAGAAGTTGCGATGATAGACGCAGCCAAGGGCCTCCTCAAGGGCATGGAGAAGGAGGGAGCCATACCTTTCAAGGAGTTCAAAACTACCTATTCGACAACTAAGTTTTTGAATGGCTTCTATAACACGAAGATGGGCGATATATACATTCATTCGGAGTTCGTGATCAGAGGCGATCACAGCAGGGTGACTGTGAGAGTCGCCAATTACTTCATTAATTGTATTAATCCTGCTTTCGGGGTTTCGAAAGAGGTAGATCTGGATGATTACAGTTACTTGGAGGTGCTCAATGCCCACAGCGCAATCTACCAGCAAGACTTTAAGTTCCCATCACCTCTCACCAACCGAGAGACCATCACAGACATCGTCTGGAAGCGCGTCAGCGAGAAATGCGTAGTCATTTCGTTTCACCCTTTGGCTTCTCACGCAAAGATTCAGGATAAATATGGCCAATCCGTGATACGAGTTTTCAGCCCATGGCGTCTATATCGTAACGCAGGTTGACGATGCGACTACTGAAATTCAATATGGTGCTCACATAAACTTCGGGGGCAAACTCCCCAAAGCGGTCGTGAATAATTTTATCATTCCTGGCATCGACCTTTTTGTCAGCCACCAACAAGCTTACGCTGCGTACTCTACCGACTTGGATAAGTTGACGAAAGAGGACGGCAAGCTTTTTGGTGAGCTTTTGATTAATCAAATCAAACAAGCGAGGAAAAAGGGCGGGTGGAAAAAAAAGGGGGAGCTTAGCAGGGCTGGCGTGGACGAGTTCCTCTACATATCAGTCGCGATGCGCAAGCTGTTGCCGTTTGACCCTTGGCTCAGAGCGCTGCTACACACCATCAGCTTGAATAAGGTACAGGTCGCCGGAACAGTTCACAAGCCGCTCTCCGAACTGATAGACAACGACGCTATACAACTCGGAAAGGGCCTCTCCACAATAATCCTCTCAACTACTGGGGTGGGGGCAGCTGTAGACCACTGGATCGCTCAAAACTCTCCGCTTGAGGAGTTCGAGAAGGAGTACCCATGGATGCGCTCATTTTTCGTCGAATTAGCACAGCGCAACTTTAACACGAGTAATTTGGGACTTAGGTTGAGAGTTTTTGGAGGAGCGGTATTGTCGACGGTGGGGCATTGGACGCGTACAGGTGAGAGAGGGGGCGAAGCGAGGAACTAAAAAGCGAAACGCTCGAAACGTTCTCTTCTTGTATTAAATCTTCGCTTTCTCTTATTAGGGTCGGCTCGGGGGTGGAGATGGAAGAACATCAGCACTTCTCACCCCTAAGTGAAATGACATTTTTCAAAGCCGGCGAAATGATTTTTGAGGCTATCCCGGGGTCAATCGTTCAGATATATGCCCTCCTCCTTGCCGAGGAGAAGAGCCTGGGCGCCTTGATATCCGAGTTGCAAGAGTCGTCGCTTCTCTTATCTCTCGTTTTAGCATAAAGATCTTAGTCAATATTACGATGATGATTCATTTCAGAAGTCCAAACGAAGCCGGCGGAGTCATGTTTCTATCTTCAATTCTGATCGCTTTCATCTCGAGCTTTGTTTCGGCTTACCTGTTCACAAATTATTATGAAGGAGAGGCGGAACTTGACGAAGACACTTTGCGAGCGGTGTTGGGGAGTTTATATTTCATCTGGCTGATATCGTTGGTAGCGTTTGCATCGGTTATAAAGCGTGAATATATTCACACTTTTTACGGTGTAGACACAACAAGTTCTTACAATCGGAAATGTTTTGTAGGGTTACGAGAGGATCAAGATAAAGAGAAGAGCGAAGTCTTCTTGAGTCATCCAGACGTGTACGCTAGCTGGGCAGATGAGCTGGTAAAGCCGTAGACGTTAAGTAGTTGGGCTAAATGGGAGGAGGAGAAGCCGCCATGGTTCACGGACGGCTGGATAGATAAGTTGCCGAATGGTTTCATCCCGTTTGAGTTCCGCGTCAAGTACAAAAAGACGCGGGGAAGGGTTGACGACGATAAGTTGAAGAGGCGGAGGGGTAGTATGAGTGTAAGGGAAATGTTGGGGGTGAGGGGGCTGGAGAGCGTTAATTAAATGTATTATATAGTTAGTAGTTATTAAAAAACGTCCCATTTTGTGTGATAAATCTTCGTCTCTGTTATTCTTATTCTTTCCTATGATTGTTGTTCCTATTCCCCCACCCCTTGGACCTTTTGATTTTTTCTCACACATACACATTGCTATGAATCTACGTTCTCTGCCCAGAAACAGAGTCACATGCAATTTATGTCCTACCCTAACACGCCGATTGATTTGCAGTTTTGAAGCTGACGCAATCGTCGTTGTCGTCCCCTCCGGCGATGCTGTCGATGGAGCTCTCGACGCTGATGCCTCCGCTGCTGGAGCGGCTGTGGAGCGGCTCGTCGTCGATCGACGGAAGAGGAGCGGAGGAGGAGCGCGGAACGCTCAGGCTGAGCGAGGAGAATGCGACGCCGCGGGAGGGAGATTCGAGAGAATCAGACGACGAAGTTAGCGAGCTCCTATTTCCCTGTGAGGAGCGAAGCGACGAGTTAGTAAAAAGAAAACAAATAGTGACGAGCTATTTACACTTACGCTGTGGCTTGTCGTGTCGCTCTTGCGGCGAGCCTCCGAGGAGCTGGAGGAGTACGCTAATTTGTTGCTCGTCGAGGGGGGGGGTGAAGATCTTTTCGCCCATGAGGCTTTTGGTCTCGTGTGGTTCGGTGTCGGCGGCTTGTGGGGTGGGGGGGACGGAGGTAACGGAAACGGAGTCAGGAGTCTTGACGGCGTAGGTTCCGAGGACCTCTTCCATCGCGCGAGAAGCGACGGCCTCGCGCTCAGGAACCGGGCCTGGTTCGCTCCAGGACCTCCTGCGAGACTGCTTGAACTGGACCTTGAGCCTCTTGTTCCCCAACGCAATCCCGTTCAAGTTCCTAATGGCCAGTTCCGCTCCCTCCTGAGAAGAGAACAGAAGCGAGGAGCGAAGCGACGAGTTAGTTTAGAATGTTCGTAAATCTCGTCGCTCTCGCTCCACATCCTCGTCGCTTCCCCCCTCCCTCTAAAATCTCACCTGCTCCGCATAACTCACAAACCCAAACCCCCTCCCCCTCCCCGTCCCCTTCTCCGTCATAATCCTCACACTAACCAACCCTCCAAACGGGCAAAAAAGATTGAAAAGGTCCACGTTCGTAAAATCGCTAGGGATGTGAAAGATAAAGAGGTTGCAACCTTCGGGGCCCATTACGCCGGCGGGGCCGGGGACGGTTTGGATTGGGAGGCCGGGGGAGAAGTTGGGGTAGTGTTTGTGGGGGTTGGAGGTGTTTTGGGAGTACGTATTTAGGCGGCCTCCGAATGCGGCTGTGTGGCGAGCCGTGTTAGTTGGGACGATCATCGTTGATCTGAATGATAGCGTGGAGGTGAAGTGGATGTGCTCTCAGTCGCATTATTGCCGCTGCTTTAGTCCGATCTGGATATCATCATCGAGCACGTTCCTCTTCCCTCCCAAAAAAAACCTCTTCAATTCTCACCTGCACCCTCCATAACCGGACTCCCATACCCTTCACTCCCATAACTCCCGTAACTCCCGTAAACCTCTCCATAACCTTCTCCAGCCCAACTCCCTCCCATCGGAGATTCTCCCCCGTAACTCTGTTGGCTCGAATAAAAACTCTGCTCAAGTTGAAGAGGATCAGGTTGATAGGTTGGAGAAGGTGGCGTGAAAGGTGTGGGAGAGAAATAAGGCCAGTATTGGGGGGAGGCGGGGGGGAGGGGGGAGGAGAAGGGACGAGGAGAGTAAGGAGGGTAGGGTTGCTGTTCGATAGACGTGGTGTTAGATTTTTTTTTAGGTTTGTTTTTATTGAAGCCTCCGCCCCCACGTTCAAGTTCACTGCGAAGGATACCCTCCCCGCTCTCGCCGACGCTACGACGCCCGATACGTTGAACCCGCTCACCCCAGCAGTTCCAACGGATCTCGCTGCCCCCGCTTCCACCACCACCCTCGAGCTGTCCGACGAAGACTCTGCCTCCACGTCCAACCTCGACACCTCCCCCAACGTACCTGAGTCATTGAAAAATGGCTAGGACTAGTATACTGCAACCCCCTCTGTCCCCTCGGGCTCGTAGGAGGTGTTTGAACGTTCCTAGATCGGGGGGGGACGGGTAGATGTACGGATGGGGGTGGTGGGAGCGGGGGAGGTTGTGATGGGGGGGGAGGGGGTTGGGGGGAGCGGTTTTGGTGGGGGGAGAGTTGTAAGGGTACCTGTGGAGGGGGTGGGGGGTTGAGGAGGGGGGGGGGAAGGGATTGGGTTAGATTTTTGAGGTTGTATTTTGATTGACGTTTTTTGGTTTGATTATAATAGAGTTCGACACTTGTCGTCGTTTCGAGAAGAGTTTTTCTCACCAATTACTACTTCCATCATTCTCTTCACCGTCCTTCCCATCACCGCTAACGTCGCTAATGCCGTTATTATCATCTCCCTCAACAACAACTCCACTCTTCTCTTTCTCCTCCTCCTTCAATCCTTCCTTCCTCCCTTCCTTCAATTTAGGTTTCTCATCCGGCGTAATCGTCGCGGCGATCCCTCTCGCTTTCAACGAACCTTGAGGAGATGATTGAGGTATTGCTGAGTTCTTTTTACTAGCTGAGGAGGATTTATTAACCGCCTGAAGGGGAACGAGATGAGGATGATGGAGCGAAGCGGATAGTGAGTAAGATGAAGAGTGGAAGAAAGGGCACGCGTCGAGCTCGGTGGGTGAAAACGCCAGGGTTAAATTGTCTTCTATAAGCCGCGAGGAGAAATCACCTTGTGACATAGCCACCACTTGATTTATAACAACCTCTATATTCCGAAACTAGCCCAAACGAAGCTCGAGCGAACTCGCAGGAGACATGGGAATCAACGAATAAGTGATTGTGATCGTCTCAACTTTCACCTCGACCATTCACCTCCTGTAGCGCTGAAAGGGGCATGGACTTACCGATACGGGGGAGTTGAGGGGTTGTTGAACGCTCATGACGACCGTGGTTGGACAATAGGGACGAGGGGATGCAATTGAAGGGGATGCAATATGATATTACACATCCCTGGAAAGCAGGAACTGGTAGTTAATTTTTGTCTAAAAGGTTGAGCAATTCGAAGTGCGAAAACGTACGGTACTTGTTTATTTTATTCGCCAACGCAAACTAACTAATCTCAACCCCATTACTTTAAATTGCGAATCCCAAATACGCTCGTTATCAATTTCGATTCTCCCCATCAACTTCGACTCCGAACGTTCACCAAAACAAAAAAAGTCGTTCGTTTTACATTCAAAAACTATTTATTTTATTGCCAACCGCTACTATCGGAATCACTACTTGAGCCTAGGTCTAGGTCACGTTTCAATACTTTTTTCGAGGGTTTCTTCTTCGGTTTGGCCTTTGAATCTTCTATTTTTAGGACTCTTAAACCCAACAACATTTTTCTCAAGAAGTTTTCGTCCGTTTTATTCGCCGCTTCTGATTGGATTAGAAGAAAAAATGTAGGCTCAACCCAAACGTCGTCGCGTCGCCTAGTGAGCTTAGTAGTGCCGTTTAAGCTGTATAGGCTTGTTACGCTCGAGCTGTCGCTGCTTCCCTCTCGGGACAGTGAAGGGACAATGCCACCGAGTACTTTTGACAGTGAAGAAACTTCTGTGAGTCCCCTCATTTCCTCTCCATCAATGTCCATGAGATCGTCCTCCGTCGCCGTCGTGTCCATGGCTATGAAATCATCCTCCGTCGTCGTCGAATTCTCCGCCGGTGGGATTTTGATATTCCCCTTCCCATCCTCCTTCCCCTCGTCTTCCGCTCCCCTCTCTCCACTTATTTCTCGGTTTTTGTGGCCCTCAATAGACTCGGAGGTTACAGATTTGGACATCACGGTACGTAGGTTTCGAAAAACAAGCTGCTAAGATTTTCGTCCCTCAATTTCAGTGTCGTCGATTTCACCGTCCCACACGCAATGTTGAAGCCCGTTACTCTTTTGACGTACATTAATAGCATAACAGTTCCCCCTAGACCCCCTCAAAACACACCAAACTCGCCCTAAAATGAAATATAGCCAATCTTCGTCCGAAGCTGTGGCGGTGCTTGAAGAGATGTTCGTGGAGACGCCCGTGGAGATGAGCACGTGGATGGTGATAGTGACGCTAGGCGTTGAAATCGTGACGCTTCTTGTTGCGTACCGTTGGGCGAAGCGAAGTCTGGGAGGCCACTTCGAAGCCAAGATCAACGGAGTACTTGACGAGGCCTTCATGACACACTTCAATGAGGATGCTCAACCCTCATCCAATGCCCCGGTGCCTGCTCCTGTCCCAACGCCCGCTCCCGCCCCAACGCCCGCTCCTACACTGACGCCTACTCCTACCACCCTGACGCCTGCTCCGGCCGCGGCGAAGCCCGCTCCTTACTGTGCCTTTCCTAACTGCAAGGTCCCGCCCACGAAGACCTGCTCCCGTTGCAAGGAAACTCAGTACTGCTCCAAGAAGCACCAAACAGCACCAAACAGACCACTGGAGGTGGCACAAGAACATCTGCGTCGCTCCTCAAAAGACACCCTCGGCATCAGCCCCTCCCGCGCCCCCCGTTCCTCTCGAGGTTTCTTTCGAGGAAGATGAGGAAGACGAGGATAAGTGTATTATCTGCCTCGATATTGTTATTAACGCGAAGTTGAGACCGTGTGGGCACTCGACGACGTGCAGAGAGTGTACGGATGAGCTTATGAATTTGAAGGAGCCTTGCCCTCTCTGCAGGAAGCCGATCTCGTACTTTACCTTGGGTAAGTAAATGGCAGAGCTCGATTGGCGAGCACGGGCTATGGCCGACGTCGTTGAAGAATTTAACGCAGCTCGCGAGCGGAGAGGGCTTCAACGAGTACTTTCAGAAGTTGTTTGTACGAAACCAGGCGAGGATTTTGGAGGTTTTGGTTTTGGGGATGCCGCCAGTGGTGGAGAAGAAAGCGTGAGGAAAGAAAAAGCAGCAGAAGAAGAAGAAGGTCGATGCGAGGAAGATTGAAATTTTCGACGCTTGCGCGGCTTTGGGGAAGGCGTGTAGTCATGTTAGGGATATGGATGGTGCGAGGCTATACTTTAAGCGAGCGAAGGAGGGGTACGAGGAGCAGCTAGGGCGTGAGAGTGAGAAGGCGCTCGATGCAACGTTTAGTTTGATTGTGGTTACTTGTGCGACTATAAAGGAGTTGATTGAGAAGCTGAGAGGTGTGTTGAAGAGGATGGTGAGGGGTTGGGAGAGGAGAATGTTGTAACTTTGGATACGCTCAACGCACTTGGTGGTAGGCTGATTGATAATGGAGAGTATGATGAAGCGAAGAAAGTTTGGGAGAGGTGTTTGGTGGGGAGGACGAAGGTGTTAGGCGAAGATCACAGGGAGACGTTGGCGTCGTTGAATAATTTGGGAGGGATTTATGCGGGATTGGGGAATTCCGAAAATGCGTTGGAGTGTTTCGAGAAAGCTTTGAAGGTGAAGGAGAAAGCGCTGAGGACGACTCATCCGGAGAGCCTTCAGACCGTGATGAATATGGCAAATGTTTATGAGGACGGTATGAAGGACTTTGTGAAAGCCGAGGAGTTTTACGAGAGAGCATTAAGTGGTGAAGAGTCGCAACTTGGAAAGGATAACAGTGAAACAAAAAAAACTGCGAAGAACTATAGGAACTGTCTTAGAGAGAGCGGAAACCTCGAACGTTTGACCGTGTTAACGAGTACCTATCCTTTTCTCAACGACGCTCCGTGATTCAAAAACTAAATAAATCCCAAACAATTTTCCATATTAAAAAGCCTGCGTGCGTGCTCCTTATTTACTGTTGCTCCTGCTCCTCGCCCTCTTTTTGTCCCTCCTCTCCTTTCTTTCCTTCGCGCGATCGTCTCCTTCGTCTTCGTTGTCTGAGCCGGATTCGGATTTCGAAGGGGACCTTTTCCTTCTGCGCTTACTCTTCTTCTTCTCTTCCGAGCTGTTGCTGCTAGAACTGCTGCTGCTAGAACTGCTAGAACTACTGCTGCTGCTGCTGCTGCTGCTCGAATCGCTCTCGCTGCTGGACATCTCCGCCTTCAACAAGGCCAACCTCTCCTGCTCCTTCCTCGCCTTCTCCATGATGAGCTTGGGGGCGTTCTTCAGATGCTCCCTCAAGCCGTCGGTCAACGGACCGAGTCCGATGCTGGTGAAGAAGTTGATGGCGAAGCGAGTGTTCCTCGGCTCGTCCTTGGGGAACATTCCCGAGAAGGGGGCCTCCATGATCGGGTTCTCGAACCTTTCCCTGAGCTTCGTGACTCCCAGGTTCTCGGCCATCTCCTGGACGAGAATCTTCACGAAGATACGGCTGGACGAGGTGGTGTCGTCCTCGTTCAAGCGGATGTGCTCCAGCGACGTCCAGGGGAGGGCGTCGGTGTGCATGATGTGCGCGAAGAGCTTCGCCACATTCCTCAGCTTGTTGGTCTCCAGGCGGTGGATGGTGTCGTAGTTCTCCCTGAAGGACACGTCGAAGGCCTGCGGCGAGCGTAGCGAGGAGCGAAGCGACGAGTTAGTTTAGAGGATTCTTAATGCGGGGAGCAAACGCAATTGTCGTATTCCCAGCTTCGTCCTCGCAGTTCCTCACCTCCTGCCACCTCCTCCTCATCAAGCAGAACCTCTGCGCGATCAAACCGTAATACCTCAAGAACGTCCTCTCCTGGCTGCAACACTCTATGAGCATGTTGACTAACTCGCTCTCGCGGCCTTCCGGGATGTTCATCTTCGCGAGCTTGTGGCAGCACTCCTCGAAGCCAGCGGAGGACATTATTGTGAGGTAGATTGTTCGGCGGAGGTTCACGAGGGCCTAAGAGCGACCGAGCGTAGCGAGGAGAACGTTTTGAGTTAACGAGTTAGAATTGGGTGGGGGTGAAGGCGGTTTGAGCGTTTAGACTAAAGCTAGTAGGGTGGGCGAATTACGATTGTTATCGTCGAATCGCTCCTCGCTGGGGCTTCGTCCTCGCGACGTTCGTACCTGCTCGCTCATGTCCTCGATTTTCTGCGTTTGCGTAGTCTCCCTGACGGCCACGACTCCCTCGGTTGGGTCGGCTAAGCTTCCGTCCTCCTCGCTGCGAGCGAAAGCGAAGCGATGCAGTGTTAGTAACATTGAAAGTAAATAGCGAAAGGAGGAGCGAAGCGAAGATGATTTGCCGAACGAGACTCCTCGGATGTATCGCTCTCTCTCTTAACATCAAGAATATTCTAAACTAACTCGTCGCTTCGCTCGCGCTCAATCCATCCCAATCTCACCTCTCCTCATCGTCGTCCTCGCTTCCGCTGTCTGAGTCCCCCGTCTCTTCGTCGCTCTCCTCCCCCAAGATCTCCTTCTTAATTTTCCCCCAAAGCTTCTCGTTCTCCTCATAATCCTCATCAAACCTGAAGACATCCAACCCCTCCTCCTTATCAAGGTCATCATCGTCCAATCCGATTTCAAAGGTAATCTGATCATCCCTCTCTACCAAGTCAAGCTCCTCAACCACGCTCGGATACTCACTAAACCCTCCCTTCCTAACCGCGAACAACCTCTCAATCTCAAACTGCACCCTCTTCTCAACTTCCCCTTCATGTAAAATCCCCCTGAAGCGCTCCATGATGGCGTGCATTCCTGAGGGGGAAGCTTGGAGGATGTAGGAGCCGCATTCTTTGGTGAATTGGACGGCGATTTCGACGGAGTCGGAGGTGGGGGAGGAGAGGAGTAGGGTTAGGATTTGGAGGGCGAGGAGCTGGGGGGATGGGTTGGGTTAGTAAAACAATTAGCGAATAAAACGTCACCCCACAACTACCACACACACGTACCTCATGAGCCATACTCTGATTAACAAAATGCGCCACAAACTTCGTACAGCTCAGTGCTCCACTCTTATCCCTCCTCTTATAACTCCTCCTAAAATTCAATATCAACCTACTCAAAACGAGTTCCCCCGTTTCTGGGAGTTTAGTGTTTATGACGGAGAGGAGGGAAGCGTAGGTTGAGGTAAAGGAGGGGGAGATTTGTTG